>ML817162.1:96257-130689 GCA_009831015.1 Picea engelmannii | reverse complement strand
TTCTCTGTCTGATTTTATACCAGAGCCTTAAACTCTTTAAATTTATCAAATACCTCAGATTTCTTTCTAAGAAAATAAATCCACGTGTTCCTTGAAAAATCATCTATGAATGAAACATAATACACATATTTACCTAGGGATGGAATAGGAACAGGTCCAAACACATCACTATGTATCAACTCTAAGATCCCCTTTGCTCTTGTAGCACCAAATGGGAATCTTACTCTATTCTGTTTACCATATATGCAATGTTTATAGAAATCAAAATCCAGATTTCAATTAGACATACCTTCAACCATACCTTTACCGTGTAGTGTTTGAAGGCCCTTTTCTCCAATATGTCCTAGTCTTTGATGCCACAACATGGTCTTCTTTCTATGGAAAATATTGGTCTTGTCTTATTTATTTATCTGTTCAGGGACAACAAAACTGTTACACTCATTAGTATAAGTGCTTCCCAACAACTTGTACAGAGTTCCACACCAAACTCCATCAACACCATTGATCCTCTTACCATCTTGCAAGTGATCTTTCCAAATACAGTATCCACTCCTGCATCATCCATCTTGCTTACAGATATTAGGCTCCTGGCTAGTTTTGGAATGTGCAGAACCCAAGGAAGTGTTCTAATCCTTCCATCTTTTAGCAGCAACTTAACCCTTCCACGTCCCATGATTTTTGCTGTCGAGTCATCTCCTAGGAATACATCACCACCATCATATTTTTCATATTCAGAGAACCACTCCCTGTGAGGAGTCATATGGTATGACACATATGAGTTGATCAACCATACATCAAGGACTGCATGTGTACTTGTATATGCCAGGTAAACATCACCTCCTTCTTTAGTGGAGGTTTTAGCCTCTGTGGAAGATGTACTATCAGATCCATTTGGTTTTTCAACCTTCTTAGACTTGCAATCTTTCTTATAATGCCCTGTTTTACCACACTTCCATCATTTCCTCAAAGATTTTCCAAGAGACTTATATCTACCTATAGATTTATATCTCCACCCCAAAGGCTTACCAGGGTTCCTGTCTTGGGTACAACCTCTTACAAATAAAGAATCTGTGCTATGACTGTCCATGCTTTTCTGCCTCATCTCTTCAGATAACAGGGATGAAAATACATCCTCATACTTCAATGTACATTGAGTGGTACTACCAATTGCTACAACCAAATTATCCTAAGAGTCTGGAAAAGAACAAAACAAATTAATACACTTATCTTCTTCTGCAATCATAATATTAACAGAGACAAGTTGACTTACCAGAGTATTAAATACATTTAGATGTTCTATCACAGAATCTCCATCTTCCATCCTAAGATGATACAACTTATTTCGAAGAAACAACTTGTTTACTAGGGACTTTGATTGATACAAATTCCCCAACTTATCCCATAGTTCCTTGGCTGTAGATTCTCCCGAGACATTCAACAAAACTGAATCTGCCAGGCATAGTCGAATAATACTCCTTGCTCTTCTGTCCGACTTCTCCCAATATTCCTTCGACATACTAGTAGGTGGTGTATTGGTAGTTTGTGTACTGGTAGGTTGTGTACCAGTATCCTATGTGCTAGTAGATAGTGTACTAGTACGCTGTGTACCAGGATCCACAATGATCCATTGTTCTTTGTCTACAAGAAGGTCCTCCATTTTCATCTTCCATAGCTCAAATTTTTTACCGTTGAATTTCTCTATCTCGATTCTAGATGAGCTCACCATTTCTCTTTCTATTCTTGAATCTCCACTGCAAAATCTCGCAGCAAACCCATGTTTATCATAGACCCAAGATAAACTTGATCTATCAAGATCGAGCCAAACCCTCAACAACAAAGGCGTCCCTATGAAGCCAAAAACGAGCTCTGATACCACATGTAAGTTTTAAACCTGTGAAGTAAAGCAATGCATATAGATTGTTAAGAAAAATAGAATTTAATCAATGGCTCATTCACATAGTACACGAAGATTTATACCAGAAACCCTCAACCGGGAAAACCTTTCTTATATTCATTATATCGAATTTCACCATTCACCATACAATATATATAAAATGTTTTTAGGTATTCCGTGGATACCAAAACCCTAATCCCTTATTCCGTGATTAATTTACAAAACCGCTAAAAATAGCAAAATCCACTAAAAATAGCAAAAAACCGGTGCACACGGCACAAAGAGAGAACTACTAGAGGGATCGTCAGACGCATTTGTCATATTTGATGCTCCCAAACACACACATGCAAAGAATATAACACATACCCAACATGAGGAACATATCCAAGTGATAGATGTAATTTTTTTAACCAATGAGATATATCCACATGGCAGTTAAATGGATGGTGCCACATGGCAACTAATTAATGGAGACACATGGAAACATACAAAAAGTGACACAAGGTGTGATTTTATTGGATGACATATGGAATATTATTATTGGAAGATTGTTGGCCTACCGAGTGATGACATGTGGCAACATTTGGTTGGGTGACTCATGATTGCTAAATAAGAATATTGGTGGTTGACTGGGCATGCAAAATTATTATTATATTTGACAATTTTCCAAGGGTCGAATCCTCCAAGCTCCATAGTCTCCTCTCTTCTTTATTTCTTGACAAGTGTATGTTACACTTAACATTATATACCAATAGGAATCTTTTATTCTCATACATGTGGGATAAGAATAATGAAGAAAAGTTGAAATTCAACAAAGGAGGTCGAAATTGAATCAAGGGTCCACATTTACCAATCAAACTTGATCGACGGTGGTTGAGTCACGATCTTGCAAAGGCTATATCTTGAGCTCCTAACCTCTGTTTTCAGATCAATTTATATCATTGGAAAGATATTTCGATGTAGAAGGTGGTGGTACATGTTTCAAGTGTTTAAAGTTGATACATTTTTCTTAGAAATCAAAATATCAGTCAACTGCATTTTTTAATGGGCCTACGTGACAACTCAACTTCACGAGCTCATATCTTGAGATCTAGGAACAACTTTATATTGTTGGAAAGATAAGACGATGAATATCACATATGAAATGTTTTCCATGGCTAAAAAATTTATTATAATTCCCATAGAATTAAAACACAATCATCCTCTTTTTAAAGGGAAATTAATTAAATTTAAAAAAATAAAAGTTTAATTAGAACGTTTATGAAAAAAAGGAGAGGGACCCACTTTAAATATACTTGTTTTAATGATGTGAATTCATTAGTGATGAATTAATGAGACATTAATTAAAGGAAAATTTCCAAGAAGAAACTTGTACAAGAATTTTTAGAAGGGTAAGAAACAATTGAGATGATTCCTGTAACCGTAGATGAAGACAATAAAAGGACAACAACAAGCAAATCAATACACACGAGACCATCATAGTAAGTTTATGATGATGATCACATATTTTTTTCTTTATCAGTTCCTTCATCCATTTACTCTGCTTCTTTGACTAGAAAGGTTTAACCAAAGTCTGATAAGTTCTCTTTTCTTCTTTCCAGGTCTTGATGTTCTAGTATCGCCCACTATCATCCTTCTTCAAGCTTAATTCTTGTTTATATTTTATTTATGTTTCATGGGATCCCCCATTCAAGTACCAAGGTCAAACACATTTTAAATTTCAAAGGATATGTAACAAACTATATATTTTTTAGAATTTTCGAGAGAGCTATTTCAGGATCAGTTTTGACTGTGCTTTGTAACTTTGAGTTTTGACTATAAAGTATTTGAGATTGATCTATCATTATATTTATTTGAGCTGCCTAGGTGTCCACTCTGTTAAAGTTCTCTTATGCATGTAGAACATCTTCTTTTTATTTTATGTGATAAAAAATCTTTAGTTTAACTATGATGGATGTGAGGAAATTTTGTCGATCTTTTTTAAATGTACGACATGTGCGGTTCCTGGTCATTTCTCAGAACCTTATTTAAAAGAAAAAATAATATTTTCTTTCTTGTTATTTTTGTATTTATTTGATTACCACGACAGACTTCTGCAAATTCCCATATTATGAATATTTAGAGTCCCAAGAAAATCTTAAAGAGGAGTACCACCTCTATAAAAACACAGGTGGATTTGTATCCTTGTGAGGTTTCTGTTTCGATCCTAAAGGATTTTAAGAGTCAACAACTACGAGAAGACCCTTTGATGCACATCTTATTTTCTATGGTGCTCATCCAACTTGTTGATTGATGATAACATTCAACTGCATCTTTTCCAAAGAACCCTATTGAAAGTGCTGCAAAATTGTATATTGAGTTTAAGGGCACTTCATACAACAATTTTAATTCCTTAGCCATGGCACTTTTAATGCATTTTCCATTTCCAATTAGCTATGAGACTAGGACAAATATTTTGACATCTTTGCATCAAGATAGCTCTACCCACATTTCTGATCACATTCATGAGTGGAGGCAAAAACGTAGACTTATCAGGGCCATGATTCTCGACCAACTCCTTGCACATTGGTCCCCCAAGTATGTTTTACCTCCCATATCCAAGGATGTTGCTATGTCAGGGGCAGTGTCTGAGGAACACACTATATTACATGACCAACATTTAGATTTAATATATTCTCAGTATATCACTTTATACAATATCATCTTGCATGATCTGAGGCTATCAATAGATCCTCATAAGTAAAACTTGGGACATCATGCTGATGGCATGATATGTTCAATTTTCACTACATTTGTGGGAAAATTGGGATAACTGAATATCACATCAAACCCACTATCCATTGCTCCCACCACTCAAAATTATACAGTCCCCATTCAAACCTCTTAAGTGCATTCATTGTATTCCACACAACCAAATAATCCTCAAAAACCTAGAGGGAATAAAAATAACAAGAAGACAAATTCCAATGAATAGGGGTGTTATCAGAAAAATCTGTAAGTGCGGACACTAACTATACACCCTAGCTTCACCCAAAACTAGAACAAAACAAGACAAAATATAAAACTTCCCCTAAGTTTTAATTATCAAGCATACTAACTAACAAGGATAAATAACATACCATTTAAACGTCGTTTGTCCTCACTAGTGTCATCCTCGATCCGTCACAAGGCTTGTGGGATGCTGAACCTATAAAAATACACAATCCAATGAAGTGAAAGAAACAACATATACTTAACAAAATCTATGCATGTGATCAAGGAATCATACAATAAAATAAGAACAATTTTATGGGAAAGAAATATATTACTGTATTAAGAATATGAAAAGGAGAATACAACCATTGCCTTGATGTTGTAAGGTCACCGCCAAAAATACCTTGCTTCCTACATACTTCTACTCCAAGGATTTTGCAACTGTATATTTGAAAGTCACCTACAATCTCAACTTGACAAAGCAAAGCTCAAAACCAACATAGGCCCAAACACTCCAAACTCCAAATACTAGCTAAAAAACCCAAGCTATAAGCTAACTTTCCCAGTGAGAAATCCTCAGGGATATGACTCATATCCAAACCGATCAGAGGCCAGCTCACCCTCGAAGCTTCTCTTCTAGAAGGATCGAGACGATTCTATTTTTCTTTCGTACAGAAAATCATCACACCCTTAATACTGAGCACAGTGCGACGATGTTGCAGGCTAGTGTGGTGTATTCTGTGACGATCCTAGATTGTCGCACCCTTAACACTGAGGAAAGTGCGACAATCCCTCTTTATAAGGTTTTTACAAAGGAAAAGATCATTTTCATCTTCCTGGGAAAATATTTCTTCATTCTTCTTCAGGGATTCAGGTAATTAATCCTTCTAAAGATAAAGGATAGGTTTACATCATTAAAATTCATAAGGGTGATGAAAATTATGTGTAATATTAATTCCCCCAAATTGTGAAGTTAGAACAGAGTGATAGCTGAAATACTTTGTCGAGTGAGTGTTGGGAACAAGGAACACGTCGGTCAGAAACCTGCCAACAAACAAGGAAATACAGTACAATAATATATCATCATTGAGGTAGGCATTCCCATACTCAGAATAAAAATGACTCAAATCATAAATGCCGACATGCAAATATCCATGTCAAGTAAGACAGGGCATCGCCACCAAACATACACTGTGGATCCATGCCAATATGACTCAAATTTGAACATAGCCGCCAAAAATACACTGTGGATCTATATGTTAAAGACTCAAATTTGAACATAGCCAGAAGACATACACTGTGGATCTAAGCAACAATACAATGTGAATATACTCCAACGCAACCTGAATCTATCATAAAAGATCTAGGGTCTTCATCTCCACCATTCTATAGTATGAATCTAACCATGTGAATACATGTGCCGAAGTTGAACATGGTAGAAACCACTTGATTAATGGACATTAATGAATACCGTTAACAAGTGAGAGGGAAATCATCATTAATGCCAATGACTCACAAAGTACACTAGTACAATCCAATAGGTGTGAATTAATGAGCTGAAGTTGAACACTCGACAAAATCTACACTGTCAAAAGTGAGGAAACTTGCCATTGAGGCATGCAAGTTCCAAGGTACCAATTAGTTTATAAGTCTAATTATTGGATAATGAGTTGGAGTCGACAGGAAAAGACTTGTCACAAGAGGGCCTTAAAGTATCCCCCATCAATGACACGAAACAAGTAAAAATATTTGAGGTAGATCAGAGTAATAAGTGATGCAGGACTGACTCAGGGATGGACAATGTAATAAAAGGCTTAAGGACTGCAGAAATGGATGATGCAATAGAAGGATTTATGGGTTGAACTTCTATTTGAACATATTGACGACACAACAACTATCTTGGAAACACTGACTCAACAACAGGGATCACAGACCAATTTGTAATCTTATAAAGGAGTATGATCAAGAGACAAGTAAATTTTCCAACCTAGACACAAAGCGAGTGAAAGGATGTCATGTTCAAAAGCAACTCTTACATAGAATACATGTGTAGATACATTTCTTTCCCAATTCCCCCCCACCATTTCTGACAAGTACCTCTTTATTTTTACACAAGCTTGAGGAGGATAAAATATGCTTGAGATGTAAGCTCATCCTTCAGATGAGTCCCTCAGATTATTTTTAACAAACCCTAGGAAGGAGTAGTTCGGTCCCATATAGGCCTTTCAATGTTTGTTTTATGAGTCCAAAGGAAGAAAACTCAAGGGTTTTTCATGTTTAGAAAGTTTGAAAAATACTTAAATAAAACTCCAAAATCTCCTTTTTCGTAAAGTAGTCTGATGAGACCAAAAAAGATATAATCTACTGCTCAACATATGTTTTCTTCAAATACTTTAACGATCATGAAAAGAACAAGATTGCTCAGTAATCGTTTCATGTTTAGAGAGCTTGAAAAGATCTTAAAGGGAACTCCAGGGGGTTCCTTTTTCGTATAACCTTTACGAGTCCGAAAAAGTGATAAAATTTTGCTCGGTTACATTTTCAGGTATTTACGAGCATCAAAAAGAACAAAGAATAAGCTTATGATTGTTTTCATTTTTACGCAAGCTTAAAAAAAAACAAAACTATGCTTGGGATAGATTTTATTTTTACACAAGCTTAAAACTAGTCAAAACTATGCTTGGACCTGGTTTCATTTTTACACAAGATTGAACTAGAGGAAACTATGCTTGAGACTTCCCAATGAATTATATAGGGATGGTTGGTACTTTTCCCTCAGCTTAAGAAGAGGGTGACTTAACTTTAGCATGAAGTCCAGAGGCTATAAGCATTTCCCCCCAAGCTTCATTTCATCCAGCGACACAGGTAGATGAAATGAAGCTTCAAATACTATACGTAATGAAGTAATTGACTCAATCGAAGAGGGGGAAATCTATTTCATTTTTTAACGATCTTGACACAGGAACAAGAACTATGCTCGCGAATCCAGGTTCAATCCCTAGACCTCTGTTTCATTTTTTAATGAGTTTGACACAGAAACAAGAACTATGCTCGTAATATCTATTTCATTTTTTAACGAGGTTGCTACAGAGATTCAAAAACTATCCTCACAGCTGGTTTCATGTTTTAACAAGCTTGGAATCATAAAACCATGCTCAAGGCTGGTTTCATTTTTTAATGATCTTGAAATTAGAAATCCATTATCAACACTCTCTCCTTCATCATGGCTTCCAAGAGTAAAAATCTCTGGAAGGACACCATGTCAAGGGACCAAACTCGGTCATGGCTTCCAAGAGATATTCACTTGACGGAAGAAATAAATTATGGAAGGAACACATGTCGAGGGATGTGACAGGGGTAAGGCGGTCAGGTTCTAAAATCCCTATCGAAGAGATCACCATGTCAACTACCATATCCAAGTCATAAGAGACTGAGCTTACCGTGAGAGGCTCATCTTCATTGACAGTTGTAGGCATGGGAGACAATGCCACATAATTGATTTGTGGCAGGGACGATACTGACTGCATATACGAACCGTTCAGGGAGGTCATTGAGTTGATGGTCAAGTCAGGAACAACAAATGAAAGTTGATCAATAGTCACCACTCTTCCATTGTGAGGGAAATATATCACACAAAAAATAGTGGACACAATAACTTTCATGGAATAGACATAATCTCACCCAAGGAGTAAATCAAAATACAAGGGGTCTTGGACTACCATGATGTTAATAAAGACAATTTTCCCTCCCAAAGTTACGAGAAACTAAGGAAGGGTGGTCCCTAAAAGTTGACTGGTTCTTTTGTTAAAAGCTAACATATTCTGCATAACCAACACAAGTTGAGGACACCCCAAAGCTTGCCAAGCGATAGAGGAAAAATACTAATGGACTCACCTTCGTCTATCAACATCTGAGGAACATCCCAACCACAAACTTGTACTGTAATCTTGAAAGGGATGTGAGAGGGAAGATGAGGTCCAGTTAGTGCACCCCAATAAAAAAGGATGGCCTCATTACTTGGAGGGGGTTCCACAAGAGAAGGAGGAATGTCCCCTATCACGATAGAGTCTGTATCAACAAGAAAAACATGAACAGTATCGGGTTTACTTGCTAGTGGAAGAGTAGGATCGATCGATGACAAGATCAGATCGACCACTTGGGTTTCATTAGCCAGGGGGAGAATGGGGTCGACAGGTGGAAACAAATAGATCGCTTGGGTTTCACTCTCTGATGAGAGAGTGGGATCGACCAATTATAGGATTGTATCGACCACTTTTTCAACTGGTTCAACTAAGGACGTGAGTATATTGACTACATGATCAACCATACTAACCGATGAAGGGACCATATTGATCATTCCATCAACTACAGGTGGGTCAAGAGTAAGCTTGCGATAAGTAGCTGGAAGTTGAGTTTGGGAAACAATCATGTCTTCCAATAATTTCAAGGTTTCTTCCATACGAGGGAAAATGTGAGTTTGATGACTCCCTCTGCATAACATACACGAGAACTTGACTCTACTTTTCTTCTACCCAACGGTATCCTGACTAGTTGATGGGAGGTCATCAACATGTTGTTTAGAGGATGACGACACATGCTGGCGAGGGTGTGTAGACCATGCTTCTATAACCTTGGATAGATGAGGGAAATATTTAAGAAGATGGCTACCCTTACAAATTCTGCAAGGGTACTTGGGTTTACGGGTTGTTTGGGTGATATTGACATCATCAACACTCCCATCACGAGTAACCATAACTGGTTGTTTTCCAACATGTATGGCAGTGGTTGGAATATTGGACCCTTTTTTATTTTTCTTATTCTTAATATTCCTTTTCTTATTCTTCTTATCCACCGAGTTACTAGCTTCAGAGCTTTCACTCAGCGAAGAAGATGAAACATAATAAGACCTTGCAAGTGGAGAATGTGAAGAAGATATTATTAGTGAAGAAGGTGAAGGATCAAAATGAGGTTGATTCTCTTGGGGGGGAAGTTCTTACAACCGAAGCACTAATTGCATTCAGAATTACTTGAGTGGAAAACAACCATACCGGTAATCCAATTGTGAGACCTGGAAGGCTCAAAGTAGCGATGTGAGGAGGAACAATGTTTTCGTAAGAAAGAAAAACAAAAGGGTCCCCTGGAAAAGGGGTTCCTTCATTGGTCGTTCCGAGAACTGACACCATTAAACACATATCCAACCTAGAGTGTACTAGGGAAAACAAACAACACATGCTAAAAATCTAGGAAGCAAACAAGAAAACAAAACCTTCTTATAATGAACGCACTAGTTGGTGATGAAATCCAACGTCGAGGGAAAAATGTAAGAAGGGGCTGAGATAGAGCAGTTGGAAAAGTTATGTCAATGACCTACTTAATGGACTTACGCCTTGGTGCAATCTCCCACACATAAACATGGTTATACCCTCCAAGGAGCCCAAGTGAGTTTGGCCAACATCGATTCCAGGTACAACAAGGACTTCCCCTTCACCATCACCTCCTGTATTACCCTAGAGAGAAATGCCACTAAGGTTACCAAATACAACAATGATTCTTGGGGAAGTAGTTGACAGTGAGATACATGCACAAGGGCAGGGTAACAGAGCCCAAAATTGACTTGAGAATACCCACATGGGGTTGTTTTCTCAAGAAACCCCCAATAATATGCGCAACCACTACACCAAGACCAAAAAAGTAGGGTTGTGTGAGAAAGGGATTCTCAGGATAAAATGTAATAAGTGGATTTCACCACTCCCTAACTCAAGATTCTATGTTTGTTTACAACTTTGGAAAGTTATCTTTCACACCTATTTTAAAGCCCTACAACTAATCTAATGTAGGTTTGCTACCAGAAAATATAAAAATGTCAAATCAATTTTTATAAGCTCTTTATTTTAAGGCTGTTATTACTCAAGAGGAAAATGGCATGGAATAAATGATTTTTTGACCGAATCTAAACAATTCAAAGAAATGAGAATGAAAATATTTCACTTTGATGAAAGCTATATTATGATAAGGAGAAAATGATTATCATTCCTAGATGCACAATGTCCGATAAATTTGATTAAACTCATGAATATCAAGATCTTCAAGAAATGAGCCAAAGAGACTGTACACCAATACACGATTCAAGACCAAAAAATACCAAAAACCATGCAATTTTGCTACTTCAAATGCAAAGATGCCCCCAATCTAATGCAAAGCAAGAAATTATTACTTTTTTTGTTTTCAAAGATACACTAAAATAAATAGCGAGCTTCTTCAAAACAAAATCAACCCAAACTACAATTTTTTCTTTTAACACGAACTATTCAATAAAACAAGTGTTCTTTCATTAAACAATTCTAAAGAAAAACAATGCTTTGTAACTGAAAGACACTCAAAGCAAGAGATCAAATATTTCAAAATAAAACACGCTAAAACAAAGCAAATAATGGCCAACAAAATATTCAAATACTGTCAAGCCCAAAAATTCACCCCAAAACCATATCTAAGATCTCGGCAGGGAAAACCACCAAAAGGTAAAAATTTTCCCAATCATCGCAGGCTGTAGGATTAACACACTGCGATGATTCCTGATTGTTGAAGGTACCAGAAGACCATAGAGCGTCGACATCACACTGTATCTTCAAGGAAGAGTGCAAAAATCCTAAATCGTCGCATTGTCCCTCAAAGCAGGGTGCGACAATCAAAGGAAAAAAGAAAAATAAAATAAAAAGCAAGAAGGTTTTCCAGTGAATTTAAATAGTCAAAGAGTTCATCTGGATCTCCCAGTGACTCAGAAACTAGAATCCATGAAATCAAATCAAGAAAGAAAGACAAACTAGTAAAACAATCCATTTCCCCAGTATGGTCGCCAATTTTGTTATCAGACAAATCTGTAAGTGCGGACATTAATAGATCTCCCTAGCTTCACTTGAAACTAGAACAAAACAAGACATAATATAAAACTTCCCCTAAGTTTTAATTATCAATCATACTAACTAACAAGGATAAATAACATACCTTTTAAATGTTGTTTGTCCTCACTCCATCACAAGGCTTATGGGATGTTGAACCTGTAAAAATACACAAGCCAATGAAGTGAAAGAAACAACATATACTTAACAAAACCTATAAGAACAATAAAATAAGAATCATACAATAAAATAAGAACAATTTTATGGGAAAGAAATATATTACTGTATTAAGAATATGAAAAGGAGAATAAAACCATTGCCTTCATGTTGTAAGGTCCCTTCTAACAATCCCTTTCTTCCCACACACTTCTTCTCCAAGGATTCTTCAACTATATATTTGAAAGTCACTCACAATATCAACTTAACAAAGCAAAGCTCAAAACCAACATAGGCCCAAACACTCCAAACTCCAAATACTAACTAAAAAACCCAAGCTATAAGCTAACTTTCCCAATCATAACTCATCTCCTTTTACAAGATGAAAAGGATAAGGTGTGGAGGTTATGATGATCCCACGAGATCAGGGATGTGACTGAGATCCAAACTGATCGGAGGCCAACTCACCCTCGAAGCTTCTCTTCTAGAAGGATAGAGAAGATTCTCTTTTTCCTTCGTATGGAAAATCGTCTCACCCTCAATACTGAGCAGATTGCGATGACGTTGTAGGCCAGTGTGGTGCAGCCTATGAAAATCCTAGATCGTCACACCCTTAACACTAAATAGAGTGCAACGATCCCTATTTATAAGGTTTTTACAAAGAAAAAGATCATTTTCATCTTTCTGGGAAAATATGTCTTGATTCTTCTTCAGGGATTCATGCCATTAATCCTTCTAAAGATAAAAGATAAGGGTGACGAAAATAATGTGTATCAATGGGAATCCACAAACCCAAAACAAATTTAGTGAAGGAACGAAGGAGAAAAATAATAATTATCCTTGCAATATTTGTGGGGACGATCATCTTACTCATCAGTGTTGGAAAATGGATGAGATTCATAGGTATTTTTCTCAACAGAAAAATTCCCAGCACAATGCTGTCTTGACCAATCCATTTCCTCCTCAAAAACAACAAATGTTTTCCTCATATCCTTTTCCTCTATAAGGGGGGATGAAAAGTACTTCTCATCAAAGAGGATCATCCTTTTGTACTCAAGTTATCATGTGTGAGTGGATGGTGTCTTTACAAAATCAAGCTCATAATTACTAGAATCTCGATGTTGGTCCTTCAAATTAGGATCATTTCCTCTCTTCCCAGCCTGGTGGTCCTCGCTATATTGAGAATCCACCACTTGATATAGTGATTCACCCACCAAAGGGTGTTCTTCGATGAACAAAACATAATCCCAATGCATGGACCACCCACAACTATAACATTGCAGAGGATTTAGCCCAGGAGCCATGTGCCATGTTTGCTCTACAAATTATGAAAAGATGTCTAGCATTGTGTAAGGAATTTTTATCATCCATAGGTGGGGTTGGCACCTCAGAGTCCAATTTGATTATGTTTTATTTGGATCAAAGTCATCATAGTATCTCCTACCAAATTTATTTTTAGATTCAAGTGATGGTCTATGGGAAAAATATCTTCTAAATGGTTGTTGATGAAGAAGCCTCCACTTGTATCATGTCAATCTCATGTTGGAAAGATATCGTATCTCCAAAGATCAATCCCTCTAACACCATGCTCAAGGAATTCGATGGATACATGTTTTGGCCTCATGGTATCATTACCTCATTTCCCATAGATTTAGGTGCTAAGACCATTTCAATGGAAGTTGAAGTGGTTGATGCCTCTCTAGATAAAACCTTATACTTAGGTGTACTTTGTTTTTGAGATGACATATGTATTCTTTTCAGTCTTTAGGGTCCCTCATTTTCCTCATAAGGGGAAAATTGTGACCATTAATCATCTTGGATACAACATGCCTGAACTTAGGACCAATGTGGGATCCAATGTGCTCTTTGTTGGTGATTCCAAAAGTGCCTATCAGAGTGTAGGAACAAGGATGTTCTAAGATTATTACATGATGGGTAGATTTACCCTTCCCTCTCCACCTCCTTCATAACATGTGGCTCCTATCATCATTATCTCTTCCATTACCAGTGTATCCCTCAAAATTCTTGATCCTTGGTTGGTACCAAGTCCCAAAGAAGTAGAGTCCTACCAAGACCACATGTCGATCATAGTGGTTGAGATTGAATCTATAATAATCTAGCCAATATTCTGTGATATTGGTTAAAACATCCATCGAAATACAAAGTATGATCAGTCTACTCCACCCACCTAGGTTGTTGACTCTCCAAGTTCGCATGAGTTCCTTGATTTCAGCTTTCCTTCAGATGAGGCTATCTTGGAAGTCATGGAATCAATCAAAAATCCAAAAGAATATGTGAAGAATTGATAATTTATTCTTATTTATTTGAAATATCGGAGGGTTAACATGAGGAGTCTCAATTTAGAACAAGGAGCATTTTCTGGGAAATCCAATGAAATACCATTCTTGACCATTTTTCACCTCGAATTTATTTTTCAGAACTTTCTATTGAATTTTCCACTCTTAATCATACCAAATACGAGTGTCTCATACCTCATTCATGTCTTGATAGGAATCATCAAGGAGCTATGATAGATCATGCGACTACTCACCATTTTTGTCCTCATACAATTCCTAATAGTCTAGGAATGTGGAAATTCAATTTTTTATGGCATGGCCCTGGGATGATGTGCCACATGATGCCGAAAATGGACCATAATTTCATCAATGATGATAAGGATCCTTGGCTAAATCTTCACAATGGACTCTATTTTGCATAAATCGTTAAATGTATAGTGCCTTGCACATATGTGTGTGATGTGAGCACCTTTTTAGTTTTTGTATGTGGGTTGATTTGGTTCGATGCTTATCATATTTGGTGGTTTATTTTCATCTATCAGGTAGAACTCCTTAGCCCTCATCATAGGAACATCCATGGTGAAGCTAGGAGCTTAAAATAGGTTGCATTAGTTGTTAATTGTGTCTATGTTATACTAGCATTTATCATTAGATTAAGTATTCATAGATGCATGCATGCACATAAACATGGATTCCAATCACATCATTTGGGGTCATAAGTAAGAACTGGACCATATGTCCATAAATAAATAACCAATATATCATGTCTAAAAAATACAAAAACATTTTTTTTTATAGATTTCACTATAATCATTTTAACCTTCACTCTAGTAGTTATATATGTGTTTTACATGAATTGCTTCCATTTTACGAGATGTTTTTTTTTATGGTGGCATCCATTGAACTTGAGGTACATTTTCTAATTGGCATATAGGGATAAATTTTTCCCCGCAACATCATTTTGAATTATTAATCATCCATTCTTCCATCACAAAGCCTTAGGTTCGATCCCATCAAGCTATGACATTAGCCATTTTGTTTTTGCATGTTGTACGTTGCACGATAGTGCCTACCTTCCATGGGCACCCTGGTTAGCACCTTGATTTCTATCTGGTGCCCATGTTGTGATTTATTTTAGATTTAGGAGTCTTTATTTCAACCCTCCATGACTTGATGTTGAACCTTATTCTTCTCTCTTCACCTATGTTTTGGCCATATCCCGAAGGGGTTCCCATATTTTTTGGTTAGTTTATGGTCGTACATGCATATTTTTTCTTATGTTTTGGTGCCTACTTCTACGTTGCTATTTTCTTTGATCCCACTTACCACCATTGTAGTCACACTTAAACTCTTTCCTTTTTCATTATCTTACCTCCGTTTTGTGACCCTTTACCCATGGAGAGAACCATTTACATGAGTGGACCTCAGTTTCCAATACCATTCTAAATTCATTTTGCATAGGTTAGTTCCTCGCGCTTGGAAGATAGAAGCACGTTGTTAATCCACTCGGTCTCTCCAAATGAGATTTATTTTACCTCTTTTTCACGCTCGTTAACCCATGAAAAAACACGTGATTGAGTAAATTGTTAGAACATCAATTTCAACCACATATGCATTGTTGACTTGTTTGTTTTTTCCTTGTCCTGCTTGCAGAAATCAATCCCCTTCACCTCCTCTAGATTCTTCAAAACAAATGTTTTTTTGACTTGTATGCGCCCTAACAACTATGCAAGGTGCGTGTACATGTTTTTCTCCAAAGAAAATTGCCTACATGTCATATTTTCTCAAAAAAATACAATTTCCACATTTTTGGGTGGGGTTCATGGGTTTACCCGATTCCTAACCCCCTAATTCCTGTACAAAACTAATTATAATCACTCCAACCACATGGAGATGGTATAAATTGAGAATCATTGAGCCATGAGGAGAATGCCAATCATTATTAAAGAAAATTTATGTTGGCTATTTACCACATTGTCTGCAAGCCCTTATATTCCCGCTATTGATTCATGTCCTCATACTTGGAAACCCTTGTTTCCAACCTTTTTTGTGTTTCCCATATCTAACCCATAAGTCTCCCTTGATATTCTTTAGGTATGTCTGAGAATTAGAGTTGGAGTTTCATCTTATAGTCAATGGATTGGGTGGAGGGAGCTGGATTCTATTTGAGGAGCAGTGCCACAACTAGTGTAGGTGATCCTAAATTATGTTGTAAATCAATAAAGATGTCTATTTCCTTCAAAATTCTCATGTTCTTTGTATATGATCATAATGCTTGAATATGTATTTACTCATAAAACTAATTGTTGCAATTATTTCCGTTTTTGATCAAATTCATAGAATTTAGTTATGATATAATTGATGTCCTTTATAGTTTTTCACTTGAAAGTTTTACATGTTGTTAAAGGAGTAAATTGGAAGGAGTACGAGAAATTTCAGCCTTGGGATCTTCATTAGATGTAGGACACCTGATATGTCTTCCTTCCTTCATTCTTATTAGTTAGTTATTTGATCAATTTAGTGACATATTTCTATTTTCCTTCTTGGTATGTGGCTTGATCTTTAAAGGGTCAACGGTCTATTGTGGATTTGACCCATAGCCGTAGGGATTTTTCCTATAATAGAACTGGTGACTATACCATGGATTTATCTCCTTTGTGGGTTAGTTTTAAGTGTTTTCCTTTGTTTTTCTTATTTGTCTTCCTTTTTTTATTTTTAATTGAGTAACTTAAAGCTTATGAGTCTTGTTTATACCTAGTCAAGACTTTTGGCTTTGTCTTTCATCATTTTCTGGAAGTTTTAGGGTTTTATATGTGCTTTATTGTGTATAAAACCATGTACATATGTGATTTTTCTTTGAGACAATTGTGTACATACGTGATATACCTTATATACAATCACGTACATCTTCAGAGAAAGAGTCTTTTACTCCTCTCTGCCTATTTGGGTTGTTTGGCTTGGTTTTTTGCGATCTTCCTGGGTCCTGTGACTCTCTCTAGCCTACTTTCAGTTAAATAAATAATATAAGTTAGGTATTATAACAAGAAAAACAATATTATTTGATTCTTCTATGATTGTTAGTCATAATTGGATTTGCTCGTTGTTTTCATTGTTTTTTGGCTTTCTTTCTATCTTTGATGTTGCATTTAGTGTTTTATTCCGAAGACCTAGTTTTTTCCAAGTTTTTCTTGGGTTCTTATGGTGTATACACTCTTTCCTTTGATGAAAAAAACATACATACGCTTCTTTTATAATATTAAAGCGCGTACATACGTGCCTTGAAAGAGGCAAACACACGCACAACTACGTAAGTGTTTTTTGGAAATTTGGGTCATATATGCACCCTATAGAAGACTAAGGCATGCACATATTCTCCCTATAGAAGGATATGATGCATACATAACCTCATATACGGTCCCTAGAGTGATTAAAGTCACGTATGCCTCCTGACAGGTGATTTGTTTTGCTTGTTTTCATCCTTTTTAAGCCATGTTTTGGCTTTTTTGGGGAGATTATTCCTAAAAATTTTTGTGGGATATAGATAGTTGGTAAAGCCTTAAAATCGAAAGTAAAACAATTTTTTTGGATCCTTCTTTTGTTCCTTTTTATTCCTTGTATTGCATAACTATAAGACTAGTCTTGTTCTCAAGGTCTCGGTTTTGTGGTTGCTATTGCCATCATCTTTGAAACTTGAGTTTGTGTTTGAGTTCAATACTTTTATTTTGTGCTTTCCATGGATTTTTCAAACATAAAAAAACAAAAACATTCTTTGTTTTATCATCTTTTGCTAGTTTTTCTTTGGTAGAAAGAAGAAAATGAAAAAAACCTAGTTTGTTGTTTGTTATGTATCTTTCTTTCTGTTGCACTATTTTGCATTCATGTTTGAAAAAGAAAAAGATATTAGCACAAGATTTTATTTTCTTCTCTCATATTGAAAATAATTTCAAAGGAAAAATAACAAAGAACACCCTTTTTTTTCTTCTTTTGTTTCTCTCAAAAGTTGCATCATGTATTTTGCATCATAAAGGGAAAGGTTTGCATTTCAAGGTTTGAAAGATTGTTCATGCATTTTGCTTGCTTGAAGCTCTTTTTCATTGTAGAATTATTGTAAAGTTCTCTTTGCCATTTTTCTTATTATGTTCATTTTGCAAGAGTCTCAAACAACATTAGTTTCACTTCTGTACCCTTTGAGTAGAGAACAACTGCTAAAAATGAATGCTAACTTTAAAATTTATTAGATTTTGTTTCTAGGGTGTTGGAGCTTGACCAAGTTTTGGGAGTTTCTTGGTCATGTTAACCTACTTTGGGACTTCGACAACCTGTCGAAGGAGGAGCGCAAGATGAAGCGGAGATCATGGGATCTTGGCCCACTTTTGGATCCTTTTTGGGTTTTTGGGAATATGTAATGGGAATGGGATGTCGGCCCATGGGTTTACCCATGTTTAGGCTTATTTTGTATGTATAAATAGAAGGATAGGCATTGTAAGAAGTAGTCTAATAGTATATCTATGTGATGTAGGCTAAGTTCCAAGGGTTGGATCTGCATGATCAGGGCTTTGTGCATTCTGTGTAAGACTTGCAGAGCTGAGCACAAGTCCTTGTGCAAGAATATAGATGGTTTAGTGTTGTAACGCAAGGAAGAAGGATCCAGCAAGTTGCGTAGATCTTTTGTCCTGTGCAGAGTAAGGGTTTTGATGGCTTTGTGCTTGTAACCAATTGACTGAAGGAAAAAAAGAAGAAGAGTTGGTGGATGTAGCCCCAGGGTGGGGGTGAACCACATAAACACTTTGTTGTCTTGCTTTATGCTTGTCTTAATGTGTTTATGTCTTCTTTTGCTAAGTGATTTAAGATGATTGGATAGATCTACTTATGCTTAGTGCTAATGATATGTGAGAATATTAGATCTAATCCATATGAATGTGCTTAGTTCTTGATCTGCTAGATCTGACCTATCTATTGATGTTTTATAATAGTGTGAATGTTGCGAAGCCCTATTTTATCCGTGAAGTGATTATCGATTAGATATTGTAGAACTAACGGTGCTAAGTGCTTTATTAAGTAGTACAATCACAGATCTGTGTCCCAGCTAAGGTTGCAAACACCTGAGTCTTGCAACCACCCCTACCTCTACCTCGGGTGAGACTTCATCTGCCTCGTAGGTGTTGCCGAAAGGGCTGATAGTTAGAGATTTGTTGGTGCGTTGTTGTAGCATTGAACCCTGGGTCTGCCCCTATGCCAAAAAATGGTTCTATTGCCGGGACTTGAAACTGTGATTGCTGGGAACTAAGAAAGAAGAAGCTCCATGCAAAGATTCATCCTAAAACTATGGAAGCTCTGTGCATAGATCTGTGCCCTGGTGCTCAGTGTTCTACTTGATCTATAAAGCTCTGTGCTGAAGAAAAGAGGTCGGATCTAAAAGAAAGAAGCCTAATCTGAAGAAAAGAGGTCAGATCTGAAGGAAAGAAGCAAGATCTGAAAGCTTTGTGCTCTAATAAAGGTAAAAGTGAAAATTTCTGATTAAAAGAGGTAAGATGTGCAAGCTCTGTGCTCTGATAAAGGTAAAGATAGTAATTTTTTTTAGATCTGAACTCTTTGTGCTCTGTTGAAGTAAGATAAGTGGAAATTTTTGTTTCTAGAGTATGGATCTAGGTACATTTAATAGAGTCTATCCTAGTTTGAAAACTAGGGCATTAATAGATGAAAGAAGGTTTGATATTAGTAGATCTGGTAGGAATAGGGAAAGATATGTTATACCTATGCATAGAAAGAATGTTTGGACTAACGAATGGATGGAAGATCCCATAAAGAATTTATTGTAGGTTAGATCCTATGATCCTAGTGCATAGTACATAAGAGGCTGGGGATCATTTAAAAGAAAGAGAGGATTAACCCTCTGTTATAGTTGTAGAAAACCAGGACATCTTACTAAATAATGCCCTGGGAGAAGACCTAGTTATCTTTGTTGCAAAGCTATGGACCACGAAGTGTTGGATTTCCCCAGAATGATTGCTAAGATTGAAGGAATGAATCTGAATCAAGAAAACCCTAAGACAGATCCAGAGGCTATAGCAGAACCCTAGGAATAATCAGAGAAAATATTTCTAGAAATGAGAGAAACCTTGAATGACCACCGACATGTCAGATTATTAGAGATCTTCAAAGGAAAAGAATGGATCGAAGTAAGAATATGCGACTTCGACATCGAATGTGTCCTAGATGAGGAAACACAGGTGAATATCATGACAAAGAGAACTTGGGAAGCTATAGGAAGGCCTGCTATGATTCCTTCATTAGGAGGAATAGGGTTACTCAGAGGAAAACTGGTAAACTTGTGTGGAAGGCTCGCTCAGATACCTATGACCATCAATGGAACTTCGACAAAGGAATATGTTGAAGACAACACCCCATTTACCATGTTAATAGGAAAACCTTGGATTGAAAGAGATCAAGCCAGACGAAAGAAAGAAGAATTCTTGGAGAAGAAGAAACAAGAATTAAAAGATTTCATGACTAGAAGGATCACATACTTGATTGAAGAACATGAGAACATATCGAATCTATTTGACACTAGCGACCCTGATGTTGAAGCTGCAAGAACACTAGAAGACCCACATAATAATGAAGTACTTACTCCATATAAAGAAGAGGTATTACTTCTGAATCCTAGGAAAGAAATTCGATAACGCGTAGTGAATATGTTAAAAGAAGATAAGAATCAGAATGGAAAAATACATACCAAGACGAAGCTCACTGGAAAGAAGGATAGAAAGCTAAGTAAAAATAGGGCTAAGATTGAAAATTTACAGAATATTCTAGAGGGAACTTCGTAGACATAAAATTTTCAGAATTGGAGCTTCACCGGTATATTAGAACAACGACACATGGCACTTCGCCATGGAAAAACAATATAGTCATTGGGGATATTATAACCATTCGATCGATGCTCTGAACGTCCAAAAAGGAAATAAAGGTCCGTCATCAGAACGTTAGACTGCGCCATGATGGATCGAACAAGAGTTAATGGAGGCCCATAACCATTTGCAAACGAACCTTTTCCAATTTTCCTACTTATCCCGTCGCGCCATGCACAGAGAACACTTTTTATAACTAAGAATTTGAAGTCCACAGACTAAACGCATTATATACAGTGATCATTGCGCTATTTTTGTTTGTTCTAGTGCCATAGATAAGATCATTGTGACCCCGATAATTTTAATCCTGAGTGTGTATGTCCGACGAGCTCACCACAGTTGAAGAATCAGTAACGAAAGTTCTGATCAACTTAATAACTTAAAGAGTCATGTCGGAGAGAGGAGTGTCTACAGGTGTACAAGCATCTTCGACGAGAGGACTGCCAACCTCTCTATCCACTGCTCGAGTTGGTCCATCCTGACCAGTAGATGAAAAGTGAACTAATCACAAAGATGATCTCACAAATGCCAAGCTGACTTCGAGTATTTTACCTACCTATCTACCACCCCTAAGCAACACAATCAATCGAGACAGTGTGCCCAGAGATTTTGAGTACAATTTGGTCACTACGTACCTCCCGAAGGGGATACACATAGTGCATGCAGACCAGGATAAGATCACAGTGTTGAAGTTTATCAACTTCAACCTCAGTGACAAGAAGGTTTATAGAATGCTTTCCCCACATAAGTATCTCACTAGAACAAAAGGAAAGAATTCAAAGCTAATTCCTCAATCATGGACTAATAACCTCGCGTAGTCCACACTGCTCAACGTCATGAATATCCCGCACTTAGGAAGGCATCAAGAAGTGAATGCATGCGTCAAACTACTATTGTCCTGTTACCATGGAAGATACTTATGGTTAAACTACCGTATCACAGTGGATCCGACGTTTATTAATCGGATCACAGGGCTAAGCATGCAAGGGCCTGACCCACAAAAGTTCTACCCTAGAAAGACCGCAGATCGCACTCTCGCCCAGAAGATAAAGGAAACCTACAATGATCTCAAGAAGGGAACACAAGGCTACAAGGTATCTTCTATCCAGAGTGATGCAATGTGCCTCACTTGCCAATTGATCACAGGAAAGTTGGTGAGAAAGAATTGACCCACCCAAGTCACGGGGTTCGTAGTCGACCTCGCAGGGAAGTGCACAGAAGGACTTTAGATGAATTGGGCACAGTACATTGTAAACCAGTTGGAAATTGACTACGGGGAAGTGCCAGATTAAGGAAATGAGTTCCAGTTTAGGTAGCTTCTCATACTGGTTGCTTTCATCACATGGGAGATGCCGGAAGGTGCGACCTTCCTAGACATCGAGCCATTTGGACCTCTGGCCATGAAGTTTAGTACACTGTGGTAATCGAATGCCATGAATAAGAAATGGAAATCAAATTCTGTGTTCCACACATATTACAACCAGCTGAAGACAATTATCCAGTCTGAGCCTCGTATAACCCCGAACACTCTCCACAAGTTTAGGCCCTTGATGAAATTCAGCGCAGACCACCATTTCATCTATATCACAGCACACACTGATGAGCACAAACAAAAGCTACAATCATACTACAAGTTGATGGAGGAGGATTTGGAGGAAATCAACAAGGAATGGTCGGCGAATCTCCTCATCCCAGCAGACTCCGCAGAGATATCTGATATTGACAGTCCTGAAGCAGTGCATGATACCCCTGGACCCATAAAGACAAAGAAGAATGAAGATGCCCAATATGTCAATAATACCTCTGCGAAGACTACTTCCATATCAACAGAGAAAGGAGGAGATGGTGGAGAGATAGATGCAGCAGAAGCTGAACATAAGAAAGGAGAGGTTACACTTCCTAGAGGCGAGGAAGACACCTCAATGAAAAGGAAGGTTTCCCCATTGAAACCCTCATACCGAAAGAAAATGAAATCCACCAGGACCAAATTTGAGACTATCCTCACATTAGATGACTTTGATTTTATTGTAGCAACCCTAAATGATGCTTTTCTAGAGATAGAAGAGAAGCAAGAAGCTAAGTAGGAGGAGGCATTCCATTGGATTAAGGATGAGCTTCAAGGAGTGGAGCAAGAACTACAGTCCAGCCGTGCAGTTTCCACTACATCTCCACCATTGGAAAAACTAGAACTAAGTGATGAGCCAACTCAACTACACCAAATCACTAATACAGTCGAAGCTTGCCTCCGACAAGCTCAGGAAGAGACAACACAAGACACCCAGGATTTAGCGCAAGTAAAAAGATACCTTGAGGAGAAACAAAGTGTTGTAGAATGGGAAAAGATTGCTCTGCATGCGAAGTGGGATGAAGAAAAAGCACAGTTACAACAAAGCCAGGAACAATTTCTCACCGAGTAGCTCAAAGTAAAGGAAATGGTTCACAGAGAACTTCGCTCTGTGATAGTTGTCCAATTAAATGCCAAAGAACAAGTTCGATAGTATGTGGCCCAACTTGAAGAGGTAATCCAACAGCTCCAACAATGCATAGCAGACTTGGAGCTCCACACTGGGCTCGAGATCCCTCAAGATGTAAGCAACCTAAGGGAAGCAATTTCTCGTAGTGTAGTTGACAGATTAAAAGCTCTTTCCTTGGAGTGCAAGAAGCTGAGTAACCACAATGATCAGACCTATGAAAACCTCACTAAGAACCCAGATTTACAGGTGCTGGAGTCGCAACTCCAGGAAGCGAAGTAGCATGCAGACACACTTCAGGCGCAACTGAAGGCCCTATCAGCCATAGAAAGAATGAAGAGGTCTCACGAGAAATGCACAGCCCAACAACAAATCCATATGATCCAAAGCAAGATGACGGACATAACTCAATGACTCCAACTAGTACAAGATAAGGCATGCTTGTTGTTTACAGAGGTTGAGAGCCAAGAATTAGAGCTAGAACATGTCGTTATCACAATAGAACAATGCCTAGAAGGGCCAATGAATGACAGAGTAATCCAGGAGTTCACCGAACAAGAGGCCACAACAAAGCAACAAGTCGAAGCAGCTCGAGCCAAGCTCGAGGCGTTTGAGGCAGAACTAGGAAGACTAGAGTGACTCGGGACGAGTCACAGGTGAGTGTTGGGGGCCTGTTGGCCCTTGACCAAGTTTTGGGAGTTTCTTGGTCATGTTGACCTATTTTGGGACTTCAACAACCTGTCGAAGGAGGAGCACAAGATGGAGCAAAGATCATGAGATCTCGACCCACTTTTGGATCCTTTTTGGGTTTTTGGGAATATGTAACGGGAATGGGATGTCGTCCCATGGGTTTACCCATGTTTAGGCCTATTTTGTATGTATAAATAGAAGTATAGGAAATGTAAGAAGTATTCCAATAATATATATATGTGATGTAGGCTAAGTGCCAAGGGTTGGATCTGCGTGATCAAGGCTTTGTGCATTCTGTGTAAGCCTTGCATAGATGAGCGCAAGTCCTTATGCGAGACTATAGACGACTTAGTGATGTAACACAAGGAAGAAGGATCTAGCAAGCTACACAGATCTTCTGTCCTGTGTGGAGTAAGGGTTTTGATGGCTTTGTGATTGTAACCAATTGACTGAAGGCAATAAAGAATAAGAGTTGGTGGACGTAGCCCCAGGGTGGGGGTGAACCACGTAAACATTGTGTTGTCTTGCTTTATGCTTGTCTTAATGTGTTTATGTCTTCTTTTGCTAATTTATTTGAGATGATTAGATAGATCTGCTTATGCCTAGTGATAATGATATGTGATAATATTAGATCTGATCCATATAAATTTGCTTAGTGCTTGATCTGCTAGATTTGACCTATCTATTGATGTTAAGTGCTTAACTACATTATAACAATGTGAAATATGCGAAGCCCTTTCTTATCAACGAAGTGATTAATGATTAGATATTTTATAACTGAGATGAAGAAAAGAAGAAGATAATTTTTTTTCCTTGGAAGACATGCATGTGTGATGCATGCTTATTGGATCTCCTTGGTGTAAGATATGATTTTATTTATATTCCTTAGCTAGGCTTTTGGAGAGCTAAAGGATTGTATCATCCTTGTGATAAGGAAATGGTATATTTGTGTAAATTTCACATTTTATTTTCATTAATCTATATTAATCATGGTTTGTAATTTCCARCACTATGTATCTTGTTGATTTGACATAAGTTAGGGTGAATATGTTAAGTTATTTAGCATTATAATTGAAGAATATAAGGGTGGATTTGTGGTTGTTTTACAATTTTCCAAAGTGTTTTCAATAAAGATTCATTCCATTACTCATTTAAGTCATTTGTGCATTTGTAGCTATGATAAGCAGTGTATTGATCATATATAGGTTATAGTGAATGAACCTTTGTTGAGAAAAATAAATACAATATATTTGAGTTCACTAAAATGCAACCATACACCTTTATTTGTTAAGAAATAGAACAAACATGACCAAAACTTGGTGGAAAAGAATTTAATCCATATTAATGATCTGAAAATAGAAGGCTGACTTGTTATGCTATGCAAGCACCCCTACTTCATTAAAATAAACTTTACAGGACCTTGCTTCATGTGTTAAACTATGCGAAATAAACTTATGTGTTAAATTTATACTTCTTCCTTTAAATGTGCATGTATCCTTTTGTAAATGCTTATGCATGAGGATATGTTCTTTTGAATGGTTAAATATGTGCTTGAAATGAAAACAGACCAACACAACTTGCAGAAAATAAACCATCAAACGCACAACAAGAACAACATGAAAAAGGAGTTCACCCCCCTACGGGCTACATCTCCTTGAGCCTCCATAATGGACTTGGCTCTCTGGGATTAATTAGTGAAAAGTTCTTTTACAAGCTGCTTCTCAACTCCAATGGAAAAAAAAAATGTACCATTGAGATCAGAACACATAAAAACCCCAAAAATGACTAATCACACTCTGAAAACGGATCATGGCTCATCCGAGCATGACCTCCTCTACATGTGGCCATAAGCTTCCCTGAGCTTCTCTTTGGAAAAAACACCTGTAAAAGTCCTCAAAAGCCTCTGAAACCTGTCCCAATGTGTTCAGAGCATAGCAATTAGCCAAACATGATATTTAAATCACAGAAAACAAACATAGTCTCACCAAACCACGTCCTCGATCAAAGAGGGCTTCAAGCTCCCTGGAGCTTCCTGGAACTTCAACGATGAAAAAATTTCTGAAGAAGTCTTCAGATGGCTATGAAAATGGCACCAATGGATCCAGCACATCCAAAAACCCTTGGCTGGGCTTTTACGACACCTCAATCGGCCAAACGATGAAGAAGTTAGGCCTCCTCCATTTTTTTCCTTCAAGCTTTGCTGGAACTGGTTCTACAAAACACACCTCTGTGTGCATATGAACCTGGAACACGCTCCCAATGCATGTTATAACCTGGCACCGAGCGCAACCGCACCAACGGTGAAAACTGTAGGACAGTTAGGGTGCCTCCAGCCCTTAACCGCCTCGGCATTGGGTCATATGGCCCATGAGACCTTGGGCTGGGAGAAAAAGTGGTTAAACTTCTATAACTGTTGAAACCATGCGATTTAAACCATTGGTTAAACACAAAACTCACGGGTTATTCCTATCCCACGCATATACCATACATAGTATTTAAAACATTGGTTATAACACTATCCGTATACATAAATATTACAACCGCTCCATTTATTACACATATAATATATATGTATTGTTTTGCGTGCGGTAATATAATCATATGGTTATATGTGGAATACTATAGAACCATGGGTCAGGGCTTGGGCCCCGGCCTGCGCCCTTTTCTCAACCAAACATTATGTAACTTGAAATATAAAGTGGCCCGCCTCATTAACAAGGAACATAAGGCGGTAACATGGCCAACAGATGTTTGTTAAGTATTTCATAGAGAGGGAGGTCCCGGGGTCGAACCTCGTGGACTCCCACATAAAATTTTTAACATAACAAATAATGACCAACCGACGAGGGCCACGTGGCACCCAGGCATTGGGCCACGTGCCCTCTTGTCATTTTCTGCCAATGTGACACGTGTCATCACACGATTCATCAATGAAAAACCAACCACCAATCACCACGTCATCAAACTGCCACATCATCATAATAGTACAGCCCTGCAACGTGGCCGTACGGACTGTACGGACTGCCCAGTCAGCACTTTTTTTACCTGTTTGACTTTCCGAACAGATCGCTATATCTTTTGCTCCCGACGTCCGTTTGAGATGAAACGAATTGTGTTGGGTTCGTGACGATGAGGGCTATGCTCATGTCTGATTTGAGGAAATTCCGAGAATGTTGATTTTTGGGCTAAAATTTGACCCCTGGTCCAGATTTTGATCAATTAAACACATGCATTCATCCAATGATATCAATATATAGTACATGTATTTGACCACCTTTAGATCTATATCTCACTGACAACTAATCAATGTATAATGACAAGACCTTATAAATAGATAAGGATGAAAACTCATAAGAAGGTGATCTTGGAATTTGTGATTGTCTAGAGACTCAGTCTAACATTCCTCCCCTAAATCAAAATTATGAATAGTCATACTAGTAAGGAAACATGAACTAGTGCGTAAACTATTATCATCTTCAATATTCAATATGAAACATATGAACTGAGCTTCAATGAAGATATTCTTGAAAAATTACAATATGAATGTTGAATGGTTAATCTAAAATGAACTTTGAAAGAGAGAAAAAATTCTGGAAGTGAATA
Source organism: Picea engelmannii (assembly GCA_009831015.1). Classification (NCBI taxonomy): domain Eukaryota; kingdom Viridiplantae; phylum Streptophyta; class Pinopsida; order Pinales; family Pinaceae; genus Picea; species Picea engelmannii. The sequence continues at coordinate 102,798 of ML817162.1, read as the reverse complement.
GATTCCATGTCTGAACATTCCCCTGCTAATTATGAACAAATAGGATCACCATTCTACTATCAGTGAAAAAATAAGATCATTGAAGTGTTCTGTAGATTTAGAGATAATTAGGTGATGAAAAACATCCCAATGAATAGTTGAAGGGCACTGAGAATATTATAGATTTCATGCTATATCTTCTCAAATATGTTGATTTGAAGATATTGATTTAAGTTGAATGAATTGTAGATAGTTTGTTGAGAAGAGTGGTTTCATGCTGGAATTTCCAAATTCGGATTGAATTTTGATTGATACAAATTTGAAACATGAAGCATGGATATAATAATTAGTATTCCCCATATCAGGTACAAGGTGAGAAATATGTAGAAGGGATCCAAGCTTGAGCTTTGGAATCTTCTTCAATAGCTCTTTCATAACTATACTTGATACCATGTATTTGGTGGTTTTGGTTGATGACTAACAAATTTCATCAATGCTTGTGATGGTTTTGGTTCACCACTAACCATTTTTGCAATATACTACCCCCTTGAAGGTGAAAGAGAGATCAATTGTGTCTTCATCGATGTACTCCCATCCTTGAGTGAAAGAACATACCTTTATTTTTTACTCATGTATCAACTCAAAATACATGTATAATTAGGCTCAAATCATTCCCAAAATATTCATCCAAAAAAAACTATTTGAAAGCCTTTTTATTTTGTGATTTKTCCTTCCAGATGTGTCTTTACTTGTGTTTGACTTGTCGATTCCATTGTGAAGAATTAATTCATCCATAATGAACTATTTTATTTTTAKCCTTGTTTTGACATTTGTCTTAATTATGATTTGTCTTCCCACAATGAAGACAAGGATGGGGATCAAAACATTGATTCTCCATGTGACAAGTTTGATGACAATGTTATCACTTAGCATTCTGATGTTGAATTGAAACATATGAAGTTGAATAACTTTGAARGAATCATGAACTAAAGAAGTGGATTGGTATAAAATAGTTGGGAATATGAAAGGTGACTTCCTTATCATATTTGAATTCTATTATKASTTTGTTGTCATGGATTTCTTATCAATGCCTCATGATAGGCTTGGAAATATCATTCATGACAATTTTATTTTGTAACATTAAAACAAAATTCAAGTCTTCTTTCACTAACAATGCTTCTAGTATCACTCACTTCTTCTTGTGACTCATATTCAACCACACTTATGCTCATCAATTCATTGTATGATGGATAATTCCATCTCATAACCTAGTAAGGAATCATCAACCATCTCTTTTATTTAATTTTTATAAACCATTTCCATTACTTTAGATCATTTGTGTCACAAGTAACAACAAGAATTTTCCTTAGATCACATGTGTCACAAGTAGCATCCATCATTTGCATTAATGCATGTGTGTCATAAGTTGAACTAATATAAGAAACATCAAACTTTTGTATCTAGTGACACATATTAGGATCAAGTTTGTATCAAGCATTAATTAACAAGTAACCTGATACCTTTTGTATCAGTTTTTTTGAATCACAAGTTGAATCAACCATGTTTTCAATTTGTTTCTTGTTATCCCCCACTGGGTAACTACGTCAAAGGCACCCTCACAAGGGTGTTATGTTGATGATTGCATGAGCTTATCTTGCTCATTTTCTCCAGACTCATACTATCTTCTCAATTTTTGCTTAAAATATGTGATTGTGCTAGCTCAGTGGTGTTATATCATATATCCTCCCTCACTCCTCAGAAGACATATGCACTTATGAATGGTACAATATGGTTTTTAGTATGCTCTATTTGATATTCCATGCATTGGTGTCTTGGATATGATGCTATAAGTTCTGAGTTATTCATGAAATTGGTAAAAACTGAAATGAGATCCAATAACACCTCATAACATTTATAGTTTAAATGTTTTCCTCGCCAAACCATGGGGGAGAATAGTTTTACTTTATAAGTGTCATCATTTCTCAGGTCAATTCATACTACTAGGAAACTAGTTGAGGTAGTGCTTTCCACATCCTAACCATGCTTAACACTTTTGTTTTTACCCTTTCACTCCATTCCATCCATAAAAAGGTTTTTCTTGATCATGTTTGACTTACAAAGTGTCACTAGAAGGTCTAATTTAAAAAATACTAAGTCAATAAAGTAAAAAAGGCTAGAGGTGAAGAGAAATAAAGTTCAAAGACAAAATATTAAATCTTGAGCAATGCCACCTTGCTATTAGGCCAAAATTCTAGTCCCATGTTTGTCTATGAATAACTAAAGAAAAAGGTTCATGTTCAATAAAATGAATAGATAAATAAAAAGGAAAAAATGGGGTAATAAGAAAGAGTGTTGAGGAAAGGTAACTCAATAATAAATCTCCCTCTTGAAGGATACTATATAAAATCCTATCTCACTAAAAGCTAATTGAATAAAATCATAAATACCTATGAAACATGTTAAATGACTTTGAAGGTCATCACATGAAGTTTTCCACTTCCCCTTTTCCATAATTATTTATCCATAACCTGCCTTTTACTTGGGGGCTTAAGAAATACTCATTGTTCTAGAACTTGTCACATGTATAAGGGTTAATGTTTTTGGGAATCATTGAATAATTGACTGAATAAATGTTGAAGTAGAAAAAATCCATGGGTATGAAGAAGAATCAATTCCAAAAGTTAATCAAGAAAAAGATACAAGTATATGAAGTAAAGATCAAGTTGCAAGGATGCTTTATCGATATCCTAATCACAAAATTTGATACTTCAACCAATCAATGTATCAACATAAACAAATAAGAACTATGTTAAAGAATATTACTTCCACTACAAGTGGGCCTCAAAATAGAAGTTATCATGGGATTTGTAATGCATCAAGTTCTTTCCAAGAACCCTACAAAATCCAAATTCCACAGAAGATCGAATTAGGATGGGCAAACTCCTTTACAATTCGACAGTTCTGCTCAATATTTAGAATATCCTATCGTCTCAGGTCCTCAATGACTACTAACTCAATAATGAAGAATCATGAGACAATAATTATAATCCAGAGCAAGAGATAAGTCTTCCATAAAGTATGCTTTGAGGACAAAGAATTTTTAAGGGGAAGGAAATGTTATGACCATAATATATATAAAAATAGATATAATAAATAATAATTAAATGCATCATAAATGAAAAGTCATGTCTTATCTAAAAGGGCGTGTTTATTCATGAAAGGGAACCCCCTGTGAGGATATATAAATAGGCCCTCATTATTATTGTAATGATCTCATATTCATATACATTATTATTTAATTTATTATCCTTTATGGATTATAACCCGTTGTCCTACCTACATTGGGTATTTACCTAGTGAACCTGCTTGGTTCACCACATCTACCTCCTAAGAACATTCTATAGAATGAACCTTCTAGTAGGTGGAACCTTCTAGTAAGCCTTCTCACAATAGTTTGTGTTCACACTACTACATAAGCCTTATTTACTAATGATGACTTTCATTACATATATTCAATAATTCTAACTACCATAGTGGGCCTTATTTATTAATATAATGGAACTAGTCCACCTTATATTGATTGTCCTCCTCTATTATTACATCATCCCTTTGGCCCCCCATTACACCCCTAGGGAGGATCCAAACACCTGAGATGTGATCCACATGTCTTGGTCTAGTATGGAGATGTATTTATCTTTGAAATACATCCTGAGTGGCTCATGATGTGGTTTCTAGAGATTTTTTCCTGTGATGTTGACTTGGAGGATGAGAAGCTTGGCAATTTGCTTATGTTCCAAGTTTATTTTCTTTTGTATTCACAAGTGGTCATTTATCTTTGGATAATTGATATGTTGTGATAGCATAGATTTCAATGTCTTTAAAAAAGACCATGGTTGGTTTCAAGACTGTAGTAGGTACAAATTTTTATGTCACAAACTTGGAGAAGTTACAGACGGAGTTGACAAGTGTTAGTGAAAACACTTTCCTAGTAAAGAGGGAGAGTTAGCTTTTAGGGTTACTTCAAAAGTGTTTACACCATGTTTGGGGGTGCTTCATGAGATTTGGGGTACATTTTATATGATCAACCCATGGATGGTTGATCCGAAAAATACTTAGATGCTAATTATTATTTAATTCACATAAAAATCTAACTTGATTTCAAAATAATAATGATCATTTGACTAATTGAAAAATACATGTGAAATTACTTATCTATCCAAATTCTCTTTAATGATAAACAACTTGCAAATAATTGAGCGAAATAGAAAAACAATAATATGCCACATACACAAGTTTGTTAATGAAGTTCAAAAATAGAGTGCACCATCGAATTCCTTGCAAAATTTCAAGAAAAATGAGTACACAGTTCATATAATTCCATTAAGGAACCCCTTGGCATGCATTATGGTGCAATCCAAAATTCTTGATACCCATTTTCATGAACTTCGATACCAAACCTGTACTCTGCAATAATGCCCCACTGCCTCGGTCCAAACATTGGTTAAATAGGGCACGAGCCCTAACCTCCATTCGAAACTTAAGGAAAACATTAATTATTTTTTGTTGGAATGCCTTAACAAACGACACCTTTGGCACAATGGTTAAGGAATTGGCATATGGTATGGCAGGTCGTGAGATCAAATCCCATCAACCTTGCCATATGTTATGGTGTTTTGTTGCAATTTTAACCATATATTAAACATTTATTATATAGCTCGGTGTTTTTGTTTGTTAGCTCTCCATGCATTGTGGAATGGTCATATTACATACAAATATACCAAGGGTCAAGGGCTTAGCCATCAACCTTTTTTCCAACTGAACATTCCAACTATCAACTTTAAATAAAAATTGTGCCCAATACAATTAAGTGACAAGTGCATGGTGTAATGGTGAGGTCCTTGGTTTGTTAGGTGGGATACCCAAGTTTGATCCTTTGGAATCCCAACCATAATTTTAAATAATCTCATCCATAGTAGACCAATGGGAGGTTGTCACATGGTAGCCTCTCATTGGTCCATCATTACCATGTGTCAACTGATAATTGGACCACCTGTGTTGTATGAATGCCATATCACCTTTCCCAGTTAGAAGTATGGTGTGTCATGTGTCATATTGTGAAGTTACCATGTTAGAACCATACATATTGTATGGTCATGCCACATGTCACCCTTTCAATAACAACACGTGTCACCTTGACTTTGACTTGTTTTCCCTGTTTGACCCAAACTTTGACCGACTATAATTTTTGCATACAAACTCCATTTGAGGTGATTTTTGTGTCATTGTAAAGCTATAATTGAGCTCTACAAAATGAATTCCTTTTATATAACATTTAATATGATCAAATTTTAATAATTTCTAGATCCTCTTGGACCTCTGTGAGCATTCCAAATCTTCCTAGACCTCTGTGAGAATTTGGGATCTTCCTGGATCAATGGTACGTTATGGATTTTCACATGGGAGATGGTTCAAGAAGGGTTTAAAAATTGTAGATGACTTACTTAGTGGTTGCTTGACCTCATCTAAGTAAGCCTATGTAGGTTCTTGTTTATATTTTTCCCTAGGGAATTAGAGATCTCCTCATAACTTTGGGGGCATTCTACATGGTGGCTACATGGAGATTATTTCTTGCTTAGAGAACGCCCTACTTATGAAGAGGAGTGCTTTTCATCCCATAGGAGGACATTCAACACTAGAAAAAATAGGGTAGCTTGGATGCTTGCATGGATTCTTGGAGTTGACTTGGGAATTCCTGAGTTGCTATAGGGTTCATATAGAGGGAGTGAACCTAGTGGAGTAGATGGCTTAGGAGGATTGTTGGAGTCTTTGGAGGATTGTAGGAGGAGACTTTCACTCATATCATGGAGTTCCTTTTCATTTGGAACCTTTCTTGTAAATATCATCACCTTTGATCTTAACATGTGTACTATTGGAGTGTATCACTCCACATGTGTGAGCTTACACGTGTTAATATATATTGTGTTGAAATATTGTAACTATAAAGAGTATTATATTTATTATTGAGTTATTATTCATTAGATCATTCCCCTTTTGTGGATTGATCATGTCAGGCATTGTAATTGACCAAATCCCTTTTTCGGATTGGTCAAACCCTAAATATATTGTGCAAATTAAGAAGTCGCCCCCCAGGCTAATTAAAGTGGTTTTAACCACTAAGAAGACAAGTCAGCCCTACCCAGTGAAGAGAAACCTTTCTAACACCTACCAGTTCGTATAAATAAAGGAATACAACACCTCATTTTTTCACTCACTCAGTGCGTAAGTTTGGTAGCTATAGTTGGGAGAAGAAGCAAGAGAGAGGCGCATTGCTCAGTGGAGGATATTCTCTAGAGTTTGGTTTATTGTCTTGGCATTGTATTGGATATATATATTAAAGAAGTTTTTGCTGGGTTTTATCCCCCATGAGGGTTTCCCAGGATAAATGTTGTGTATCTTGTGATTGTGTTTCTTTCATTGATCCTATCTATGCTATGGTTATCTAGTAAATTTAAAAGAAACCTAATAATAGATTAAACCTTAACATATTGCTTGTAAGAGAATA
>ML817162.1:28176-48526 GCA_009831015.1 Picea engelmannii | reverse complement strand
ATAATTGTTCCACTTGTTGAGGGATCTACACAAGTGCGTTACATGCTAGATTTTACTCCCATGGAACTCTATGCACCTCTCCCTTCAAGTGACACTATGGTATTTCCCCCCAATCTATATTTTACCCCATAGGGAGTACCCAGATGTTCTGTACCTTAATTAATTAATGACATTAAATGGGCTTGGAAGAAGGATGCATTGAAAATGAAGGTGCATCATACCCTCTACAAAGGAACCCATAAATGAGACACTATGATCCCTTGTATGCAATGAACAAGTGTCACTGTGGTACTTTCCATAAATATATATGTTACCCCATAGGGAGTACCCAGTTGTTCTAGACCTTAATTAATTAATGGAATTAAATGGGCTTGGAAGAAGGATGCATTGAAAATGAAGCTGCATTAGACCCTCTACAAAGGCACCCATAAATGAGACACTATAATCCCTTATATGTCATGAACCCCATGCCTAAAAGTATTTCCCTCATCCACTTCATCTTCTCCACATACCTAAACTTAGCAAGTCACTTTTTCAACCCTCCCATACCTAAACTTAGCAAGTTGCATACGGTCTTTGAGCACTTGTTTAATTTGATGAGGTAGTTTTTGATGCACATGTTGAGGTGGCTCTTTTGTTGATTTGATTTAATTATCATGATGCATTTGACTTGAGATTCTTGGAGGGCCTATTCATTGTCTTTGCAGGACATTTCTTGGTGTATAGTTTTGGAAGAACAAGTTTACACTACTGGAATTATCTCAAAATATGATGACAGTATGTTAGTGAGTCGACACACTACCGTTGCATATCCGACGAAAATTGGCTAGCTGTTTCGTCAGTGAATTTTTTTTGGATAATCCGATGAAACATTGGGCATCAGATATCCAACACAACTACGTCGGTCGTCCGATCGACTTAGTCCAGAAAAAAGTACAAATTTATTGCTTCTCATAGACACAAGACTCTGACACTTATACAGTCCCTCTGATGGAGGTGATGTATCTCTGACACTTACGTGTCGTCAAGTATCTAATTCCCCTTCATGGGGAACCATTTTCATAGTAATGACACTTGTACAGTCCATCCAACGAAGGTGTTGTATCTCTGACACTTATATTTCGGCAGATATACATGTAAGTTTTAAACCTATGAAACACAAAAATGCATATAGATTCTTAAGCAAAACATAAATTAATCAATGGCTCATTCACATAGTACACAGAGATTTATACCGGAAACCCTCAACCGAGAAAACCTTTCTTATTTCATTATATAGAATTTCACCATTCACCATACAATATATACAATGTTTTTAGGTATTCCGTAGATACCAAAACCCTAATCCCTTAATCCAGTATTAATTTAGAAAACCGCTAAAAATAGCAAAAACCGCCCAAAAAAAAATTTCGGGGCGCTGCGCGTAACCAAGGGGGGTCATACCTGGACCCCCTGGGACCCCCCTAGGAAGCTCCCAACACACACGACACAAATATAACTACTATTAGGTATCGTCAAATGCAGTTGTCGAATCTGACGCGCCCACACACACACATGCAAAGAATATAACACATACCCAACAATACGACACCCCTTCATGGGGGACCATCGTCGGCTTACCAGTGCATGAATAGTCACTATGATGGAGGTGTTCTATCCTTGACACTTACATTCATCAGATATCCTAAAGTGATATCCGACGAACATAAGTGTCGGAGATACAACACCTCCATTGGAGGGACTGTACAATCGTCGATAATCCGACGAACTAGTGAATATAAAAAAAATAAAACAATAAAAAAATATCAATTCACAAATGAAACTTGATTCCCCCTTTACTCAGGGTTTAATAATATAATACAGTAAGAACACAAAATCTTATAATATAGTAAAAACACAATATTATAATACAGTAAAAAAACAACAAAAACATATGCTTATAAGCATGACAATCATAAAAACCCTACATAGAGAATTCACATTGTAGAGGAACATGAAGATGTGAATTAAATGTAAAGTGTGATATGCAAACATTATAAATACATGACATGTATTCATAAACATGAAAATGAATTTAAATAAATGATGCAGGAGCATCACTCCACCTCAACACACACCAGCAAGATTTCACGCTTTAAGGAAGGAGAGGCGCCACCCTCTCATTTTTCCTTGAGAATCCAAGGCGTGATCCAGGCAATTAAGGATGACAAGCTGGAAAAGACAAATAGTAGTTTAAGATTGCGAGGGAAGATCGTTGAGCCCCTCTTGTATAAATATTTTTATTATTGTTGAATAAAAGGTTGGTCGAGTCGTAGGGAGAGAAACACATAGAACCAAGACTCAGTTGTAGCTCATACTCCACTATTGTAATTTGACATTCCACCATTAATAGAAAATGATAGTTTTTCTTGTTCTACATTTCTGTGTAATGGATGTTTTGTTATGAATGTCATTTACATGTTTGTGAATTGTAAATGAATGTTAGAAATCGTCTGCAGGGACAGAGATATAGTTTTCTATCTGAGAGTGTGTTGAGTTAAGTCTGGTTCTCTAGGCTAAGTGCAAGGAGTGCATGATAGAGAAAGAAAACTACATGAGTCGATGCAAGGAGTGCGTTTCTGAACTCAATGGAGTCAGAAGATAAGTTTCCAGGAGGGCACACTAGATAAATTTACAGACTCGAGGAAAAATTTCAAGGTGGTTAAGTACCTTGGAAAGAAAGATTGTGTAAGAGGAAGCACAGTTCAAAGCTACTGAACAATCTGAAATACTCTTCTAGGAGGGTATCTAGCTAGTGTGAGAATTCACAGAAGCAACACGGTTGGAGGTGTTAGAGAATCCCATAATTGTTGAACATTTTGGTGAAGGAAGGCTTTGCAAGAAGTGCATCGACAAAGGAAAGGAGATTCCTTAAACCTTTCCCTAAGGCTAAGGGAGAATTCATCGAAGAGATGAGCCAAGTGTAAGGAGTGCACCTAAGGCATTGTAAGTTCACCTTACAAGATCAGGAAGCAAAGAGAGAGATTTCCAGGAGGGCAAGAAGAAATCCACTGAAGGACACAAAGGAACTAGAAACCTTGGAGGTTTCCAAGCCGAGCAAAGTCACAGAAGAGTCTATGTAGAATTATGCAAGGAGTGTAGAAAGTATTCAAGAACAAATTAAGTATCAAAAGGAGAATTTGCGCTAAGTCTGCAAAGGATTTGAGTACTTTCCAAAGTCCTGAAGATAGTGAAATCATCCATCGTCGAGGAGGAGACAGGTGGCAGAAGATAGAGAGGTTCGGGAGAAAGAAATTTGGAAGGTTTTCCAAGAGAAAACAAAGATCTTTGTGAAGTCACGAATAGTGATTTCAATCTAGACCATTGGATATAGAAGGGCACATGGCAAAGATCCACGCATTTTGGAGGAGGAACCCTTCAGATAAAGTCAAGGAGAGAATACCCAAAGAGCTGGGGAAGCTGAAGCAATCCTAGTCATCCATTGGGATAGGACACGTGGTGAGAGATCATCACTTCGCTTATACACAAATTGGGAGAAGGAGAGTTGGGTGAAGAGAGGACTTGTGAAGTCTTAACTCACAAAGTTGATCATAGTCATTGAGTGTGAGAAGAGTGTGGACCATAGATCTCGTCCCGAAGAAATCATCGATTCCAAAATCGAGGAAAAGGGAGCAAGTAGTTTTTGATAATTATGAAGCACAGGATCGCGAAGGGAGATGGACCATGGTCATAGTCTGTGGTCACATTAAGGAGGAATCATAGCATGGGGATCTAGTGGTTTTGGTGTTAAGAGTTGAAAAACTCTAAGGAGAGGGTTTGCGGGTGCTGCATAACCGCGTCGAGGAAGTGAAGGGCCTGTGTCAATTTAAAACAGTTGCAGCAGAAGCCTGACCAACCATTCGGTTCGATAATTTGAAAAATCCTAGTCTGAGAGGTCGAGCAATCCTTTGGAGGGAAGGGGGTTTGCACCAGAGTGGTATAAAATCTTGTTTTGTATGAAGATCGTAGGCAAAGGAGATATCAGAGTGGTTGTTCATCTATAGATTCCAGGCGAAGGAGAAGTTGAAGATGCTCTTAGTTGCAGGTTGAACAATAGACTTGCCAGGATGGAAGGTAGAAGGTAAATATGGCCATTGATGGTCATAAACATGGTCGAGGATAAGTCCATTTGCAGAAGATCAAGGTGGATATGGACAAGGAGCTTAGTGAAATCTGAGCACAGATGGAGAAACTTGCATTCAAGATGCAGCAAGAGTCAAAGGTACACTGGAGGTACGAATGGCCTTTGAAGATAACATCCAGATGGCCTATTCGAAAGTTGTTTACCAGAAGGTAGAATCATATGTTAAAAAGGTGGTTGAGTCAGGCTGAATCCCTCATTCATAAGGGAAAGATATCTAGAAAGAGTCTCATAGATTTCTAGGTGGGCAATGAGAAGGGATTAGGGAATCTCGTAAACTGCCAGGTGGTCAGAGGGGACATCCCAGATTTCTAGGTGGGAAAGGAAAAAGAGATGAGATCATATGAGATTTCATGTCAAAGGATATTGATATACAGAGAGGAGGCAAAAGGAATACCTCACTCAGATGGAGATTCGTGTAGAGTTGTGAGCCATGTGAATGAAGATGATGAGAAGTTGAAAACTTCCACCATAAGAGAAGGATCAGGGGAGCATTATGATCATTGGAGGAGTCAATATATTCATACCAAGAAGCCAAGGAGAGGCTAGCACATATGTTGTAGATGCAACAAGAAGACAACAAGATGAGACTGTCATGGAAGAAGAGGAACAAATACTGATGTCTATCCAACTATAAGGAGAATGCCCAGTTGAGTTACTCACTCAGTGGGAATTGGAGTTAAAGGAATTGGAGGGTTGGTTGAGAAATCTAGAACTTGAAGGTGGCTGTTGAGAGATATCCATGCCGGAGAAGATACACCAACACAAGTTGTAGTTGGTGGAAGCTGGAACAAAACTAGTCAAGAAAATGACAGGGGTCAACCTATCAGAGGAAGTAGATGAACAACATTTCAGTATTGAGACCGCAGAAGTGGAAGATGCAACAGAGTGGCAAGTCAAGTCCACAGGAGATGGAGAATATGAATTGGGAAATCAACATGATTTTCCCATGAACAAGGAAGGAATGCAACAAGCTATTATACAGAAGGAAATTCAGCCGATAGAGTAGTTGGACGAAGTAGTTGAGGAGATAAGGAATCTTATGTTGGATTCAGTAGAGGAATTGGTCAGCACGAGGAAGTTGAGAAACATGAAACATGCAAGAGCAGCAAGGATGAATGCAAGAGCAGAAGCAACAAAGAAGAGGAGCCGAGAGACATCTCCAAGAGAAAGTTTGGGATCCAAGAGGATTTCAACCACGCTGGAAATCTCATGAGAAGGAGCTCATGATTTTCATATATGTGGAGTATGATGTAGGAGCATCACTCCACCTCAGGACATGCCACTCACATTTCACGCATGGTGCACATTTAAGGAAGGAGAGGTGCCACCCTCTCATTTTCCCTCGAGAATCCAAGGTATGATCCAGAAAATTAAGGAGGACAAGATGGAAGAGACAAATCGTGATTTTGCACAAGCTGGAGATAAGGTCACCATTAAGTGGTTGACGGAAGAATGGATATGCATCATATTTGGAGAAAATTTCCATCATTGTAATTTTCCCTTTCGATAGGCATTTTGAATGGTGATTTGACACCACTAGTTTAAGCTTTCGAAGGAAGCTCATTGAGCCCCTCTTGTATAAATATTTGTATTATTTCCAAGTAGAAGGTTGGCCGAGTCAGAGGGAGAGAAACACAGAGAGTTGATACTTAGTTGTAGCTCAGACTCCACTATTGTAATTTGACATTCCACCATTAATAGAAAATGACAGTTTTTCCTGTTCTACATTTCTGTGTAATGGATGTTGTTTTATGAATGTCATTTACATGTTTGTGAATTGTAGATGAATGTTAGAAATACCCTACCAGTAGGGCATCGTGTTAGTGTGAGCATGCATAGAAGCAACACGGTTGGAGGTGTTGGAGAATCCCAGAATTGCTGAACATTTTGGTGAAGGAAGGCTTTGCAAGAAGTGTGTCGGAAAAGGAAAGGAGATGCCTTAAACCTTTCCATAAGGCTAAGGGAGAAGTTGTCGAAGAGTTGAGCCAAGTGCAAGGAATGAAACTAAGGAATTGTAATTTCACCTTACAATATTAGGAAGCATAACGATATACTGCTAGGAGGGCAAGAAGAATTCCACTGAAGGACGCAAAGAAACTGGAAACCTTGGAGGTTTTCAAGCCGAGAAAAGTTGTAGAAGAGTCTGCGTAGAACTCTACAAGGAGTGCAAAAAATATTCGAGAAAAACTTATGTCTCGAAAGGAGAATTTGTGCTAAGTGTGCAAAGGATTTGAGGACTTGCCAAAGTCCTGAAGCCAGTGAGATCATCCATCGTCGAGGGGGATACATGTGGCAGAAGATCGAGAGGTTCGAGAGCAAGAACTTCGGAAAGTTTGTCAAGAGAAAACAAAGTTCTTCACAAAGTCATGAAGAGAGATTTCAATCCAGATCATTGGATCTGGAAGGGCACATGGCATATATCCACACATTTTGGAGGAGGAACCCTTCTGAGAAATTTGAGGAGAGAATACCCAAAGACTTGGGGAAGTCGAAGAAATACTAGTCGTCCATTGGGATAGGACATGTGGCGAGAGATCAACACTTTGCTAATATGAAAATTAAGAGAAGGAGAGTCAGTAGAAGAGAGGAATCGTGAATTTTTAACTCAGGAAGTTGATCACAACCATTGAGCACGAGAAGAGTGTGGACCATAGATTCGGTCCTGAAGAATTCACCGATTCGAAAATCAAGAAAAAGGGAGCAAGCAGTTTGTGATAGTTTCGAAGTGCAGCATCACGAAGGGAGCTAGCCCACGGTCATAGTCTGTGGTCACATTAAGGATGATTCCTAACACAAGGAGCTAGAGACGTTGGCATTAAGAGTTGAAAAATTCTAAGGAGAGGGTTTGTGGGTGATACATAACCGCGCCGAGAAAGTTAAGGGTCTGTGTCAAGTTAAAATGGTTCCAGCAGGAGCCCAAAAAACCATTCGGTTTGACAACTTGAACGATCCTAGACTGATAGTTTGATAAACCCTTTGGAGGGAAGGGGGTTTGTGCCAATAAACCATTAACAACATTACCAAGTGCGCAGACACATGAAGCCATAATTTGGTCGCTACAAATTGCAAAAAAAGATGAAATGCAAGATGGGAAAATGAGAAAATGAATTTGTTTTGATGATGAATGAAAGAAACCAATGATAGTTATGGTTTTGCAATAATTCTTGTTTGAGGAAAGAGTCCATCCATGATGCAACCATAAAAAAAAAATTGAATTTGAAAATTCCTTCAAAAGAAATTTATTTTGCTTCAATGTTAATGTTTGGAATTATAATCACCTTCATGTTTAAATGGACTTCACCTTGAGCATAAGTGACCAATTTTTCTATTTCTAGTATTCTCTTCTCCTACAAAGTCTTAACCACTCAGTTAGTGAAAACTCTCAACATCAAAGTTGTTTAATCTACATTGTTTAATATGATCATTTTCAAGGTAAGAGGGGTCATCAACAAACATGATGAAGGTGGGAATTATTTCCTCTTCTTCATTGAAGAGGCTTTAAATATGATACCCTACCACTTCATGTTATTGATTCACTAATGATTTTATATACAATAATAGTAACTCTTTGAAAGTTGGTATGTTTCTCTCTTCCTAAGTCATTTCATATGACTACATACAACAATAACACGAGACTTGAAACATGACAAGCATATTGTCAATGTGGCACATTCACCATAAATTAGATTTCTTGTTGGAGAGTTATCTGAAAGGATATTCAAAGTTATTTTTCCATAAGTGTTCATTGTACGAAATTATTCACCTTTCTCTTAAATGAATTTCTTCTGTTGAATGGAAGAGACTTTAGTTTTTATTTTTCATCAATATGAACTTTCCTCGACAAATTTGTGTAGGCCAACACATACTCTATTATTAATCTCTTCTTGTAACAATTAAAATAGGATAACATTCTCAAATGAATGTTCTCTCTCATCATCTATGCTTGAGATTGGAAAAGTTGTTTTGTCAACCATGGAGTCTTTAAAATATGGAGACAAAATCGGATATAGGTGACACATCTACAACTCATTTTCAATTGTGTGTGCTTATTTCTGTGCCAACTCTACAATGTCAATTCCTTTCTACATAATTAACAAAGCAATTGTGAAGGGAAGAGATCATAGATACAAATCACAAGCCAACTATGGTGGGGGCCTATGATTGTTTTGCAACGAGTAATACATCTGATGTAACCTTGTATTGAAATATCATACAAAATCTCTGTCTTCTTTATGTTTTTCACACAATTATTGCAACAACTCAATTACATGATGAGAATTTCAATAATCACTTTCTATAACTTCTTTAAACTACTTCTAGCCTTGAATTGATTGAATAGGTAACACACTATACCAATGATGTACTTCTCCTTCGGGAGTGAAACAAAACAACCTATAGAGACGATATTTTTGAACAATGTTAATTAACTAGAATTTAGATCCAAAATTTATAATATGATCAAATTTAGTGGCAATACCTTCATTATTAATTGTTGGTAAAAAAACAATTTTCTTTCTTGGAAGGTCATGTAATGATCCTGGTCCAGGTAGACAGAAAGTAGTATTGTCCTCCCATGCAAGAGGAATAAATTAGTGAGTTGTTAATGCATGTAATGAAATAATGAAAAACTCCTAGTGCCAAAGTGTTAACACAAAAAAATGACCATTGTCAACCTCAAAGGCTCACTAGGCAAAATCACCCAATTAGAACTTCCTTCCTTGAGGCAAGCCCCCGAATTTGTGACTTCGACTATTATAATTTAGTTTTTTCATGGGATTAAATGAAATGCAACTAACATGCAATGCAACAATGTAATGTGAAATGTAGCTAACTAAATAATAGCTAGGAGAAATTGGCAATGCAACCACTATCAAGGAGAACATACCACCATTTCCACCAAAAATGATCATGAATTGGACCCTCCAAAGTCCCTCTCAAACTGAATTGTTTTGTCTACTAAGACTAATTCCTTGTCATAAAAACCAAAAAGATAAAATTAAATGAGATTAAACATGTAACATTAAGGAGAATAATGTAACAAATCCCAAAGAACCGCACCCTCTTCCAATGAAAATAGTGACAAAGGAAGATTTGACCTTGCCTAATGAACAATCAATATCTACCAACACTCTCCCACCATTCAAATAACTTTATAATGCAGATTAGAGAGAAATATACCTGATCATACATAGACTAATAACATCGGTACACAAAAGAATAGGTCTGATATGTCTCATTTACATGATGGAAAGAAACACGATTTGTCTTTGAAAGATATAGAACAATGTACAATAATTATACTTGAAATAAAAACTCAATATATCTTCATGAAAATGCCATTTTGTAAGTCAATATGAGCTTCTAAAAGGATAGAAACTCTCAAACAAGGATGATTTGATCTACTGATGTGAAGTGAAGGTACAAGATTTAAGAATACCAATGGTCAACATGTCATTATTACAAAGGATTCCCTTCATCCTAAGAATAACCATCAAGAAATCCATTCTTTCCTATGGTAATTTTTCACCATGTCAACAACTTAAGGAACATTGACATTGATTTCTTGACTTGCATTGTGTGAAAAATATTTACAATTACTACAATTCTATGTAGTATTTTCCATTAGGCACAAATGCAATTTAATAGTTGAAAATTGTCTTGTTCATAAATGGTCTAAGGTGTTTAGAAATGGTTCGTAAATTAAGTTTTGATTTTGTAGGTTTCAATAAGAAATGGTTGTATATGGAATAAGGTTGGAAACATTTGTATTTTGAATATGCAATGGAAACATATATATTTGAAATCTGCAAGCATTTCCTTTATGTTTTGTTTTTGTCTTGTTCATAAATGGTCTAAGGTGTTTAGAAATGGAGCCCAAGAAAGTTGCCAAGTTCGAGGGACTTGAAAATAGAAATGGCACATCCTATTAAGATGAAGGATGGTATGATTGTAAGATTAAGTCATTATAAATCAAAGCATATAATCTTCCCCTATGGTTTAGATTGCATTGATCATGTGTGAAGGACCAATAAACAAAATACTATCACTTATAACACCTTCTTCATTATATGTAGAATTGTGTTTCTTCCACCATTGTGTGCTTTCTCTTAACCTAAAATCCAAGGTCTCTCATTACACCACCTAATCCTCCATCAAAACCATTAAATAACAAGAATTAGGGAGCAAAGTCCCTACCTATGTTGGAAGGTAACTAAGTAGAGAAACAACTAAGAATTGTATGCACAATTATATAATATTTTGTTGAAAGGAGTTTATTTCCAATATGGTTTATGTTCATGAACAGTGAATGACATGTAGGAAAGCCTTTGTAAATTAAATACAAACTATGGCAGATACACTTGAACATTTATTTATAAATATAATGAGTAATACACCATCACTGAATTCAAGTATGAAGAAGTGCAACAAAAGTTAGATCTAGTGGCAGAGTTATCTGAAAAATTTTATTTGGAAGGAAAAGTTCAGTGTTGTTTTCTCTTGAAAGTGGTGTGGGAACTTTTAGTTACATTAAATTGAGGGTTGAAAGAATGGGTGAGAGAATAATTTTTTTTTTTGAAGACATCATTCATTTTGAGTTTATTCTTCAAAATTTTATCGTTAAAGAGAGTATATAGTACCAAGAGTGAATAAGAAAACCAACCCACTAAAAAGTATCATATAATGAGCAAAGGAACATTGAATCCAACCAATTCATATAATAAGCACCCTTCCCTTTTTCCAGAATATGTTATGGATAAATTCATTATCAACCATACAAATAAATGGCAACTATAAATGAAATAACAACTCAAATACCTAGATATTCAATGGTTTTCCTCGTATGATATTCATTTAATATTTCTCCAATAGATCTCCTCCATTAGATGTTCTACAAATATAACTAGCACTCAAAGAATTAACAAATTAATAAAATAAATTAACAAACATTTTTATGACTAAATAATAATTAAAAAGACTTGATTGCATGAATACCTGAATCAACTCCTCTTGGTTTCAAGAATAATTTATTGGAGTAGTCTAAACTTGGACCAAACCTCCCTCGTTTTGATGGAGCAACAACAAAGTCAACAATGACTTCATCGTTTCTCTGTTGGATTTAGGGAAGATTGCTCCAATATTATCCAAGTCCTCATTTATTTTCTACTGAACAGGGCCAACTACATGTATTTGGAAGCTCTTATGGCCCCTCCCCCCCTCACATCACTCTCAATTCCCTAGTACCCAATCTATCTACTAGAAAATACTTGAAAGCAGAACATTAATATTCATGCATATACACTATAAGAAAAACAACATATTCATAAAGAAACACATAATAGTTATTCATTAACATATAACATTCATCATAAAAAATATGTTTATAGAATAAGGTACATGATGTTTTGTATTACATAGCTAGCAAAATCATTTATTTTTTTGTTTGTTTTTTTTTTACATGAATTCAGAAAGGATTTCATCAAATCCTTTTCCCCCTTCAATTATTTTTCCCTTTGCATGTCTTATTGACAACCTGGTCGTGTACTCACGATGTCTAGGTTGATACAGGGGGGGCGGGGGGGGGGATGATCATCAATTGCAATAAGAAAGAAATGTTAAATTGATATCCAAAGTTATTATTATTATAAGTATTTCATTAATAAAAAGAGAAATTGAGTGATCTTTACCTGATTGAGTAGTGGAGCGAAGCATAATTGTTTGAGATACGACCATATCTATGCCTTCATTGTGTATCACTCCAATGTTAATATATTGTGTTCCTCTAGTGAGGGCACTTGTTTCTACATTGGTTTCCTTCTTAAAATAGACAAACACATTACTTTATGGCTGGAAAAAAATCAATAGATGGTACAAGTAATAAGCTATAAATAATCTTGATTTTATTTACCCGGGTGTCGTTTTGAGTGGCGGAAGGTTTTGTTTCGCCCAATATTTTTTTGCATTCAACCATGGATTTAAATATTTGCATGAAAGAAATCTAGAGGTATTTATTTGTTTGAGCTTATTTGTACTCCATGCCCTGCAATTTTGCACAAGAACATGATTCCCGCTTCTTATGTGCAACTAAATTAAAATTTTTAACAATATACTATTTGGATGCAATTGATCTTTTTATACTTACAATTCGAAAGGCCAATTTTGAGTAACCACCTAGGCCAAGTCTATGATTCCCATGTTTTTATATCCTAGCCTTGGTGGCTTTGGATGTGTCTGGGATCCTGTATTGAAAATATTCAAGTACGTAATTAGATGTCGTAATGACGATAAAGAATCATAATTACATTATTAGTAGTTTCTCATATCTTCTTGAGCAAGGTGGTGTCTTTCCTTCTTTTTAGAGAATCTTATCCTTTGCATCGTCCTGTAGGGCCTTCCACTCCCTCTCAGAAATCATTGGAGGATGCTCATACCTAGGGTTCCTTTGTAGATGAACCCTATATTGGTCCCACATATATTTTAAATGTGCACCTTCTTTTGAGGAGAATCCATATTTATTGAAGGTACCCTCACCAACCAGGCCATCCAACTTCTTAATGAACTCATATTTTAACTTGGAAATTTGGAAATTCCACCTTGTGCGTATTGTGGGCCCAGATATATCCAAGGCCATTTCATCCATGTGTCTATAAAATGAATCATTTCCTTCAAAATGGTATTATCATTAGTTTAAAATAATTGCACATTATACGTAAATTTCAAATAGATTGTACATAACAATTAAAGCACAACTTAAATACCTAGAATATTCTCTATTTTCATATGGATGAGCTCACTGTCTACCAAAACAGTAACTGGGAGTGTTCCCGTGCTAGTGACATGGGAAGATCTAGGAAAACATGCTTCAATATGTACAATGTCATGTTTTGCATTGTTAGGAACCAAATATCAATATAGCATATAAAAACCTTAGAATAAGTACTCAACGCCTTGAAAAAGAGAGAATTTCAGGTAAGAAGCCTCTTCAAGGGGGGAACCTCCTTATACCCCACATAAATGTCCAAATACAAGATGATTCCAAATGAAAATGTCTCCTTGGTATATATAGGAGACTAGGAGGTACAATTACAACTAATGGACTCAAGCCAACATAAATAAAATAACAATATTAATGTAATATGCCCCAATTAAGGGGTAATGAGCCACTATTTAGGGCTTAACATGCCCCTCCCCTTGATACAAGTGTTTTCCGCAACACTTGAGTAAATATGGATGCTTCTGTATAAAAGACACATCTTCCTAAGTGGAATCTTCAGTTGGTAGTTTCCTCCATTTAACGAGATACTCTGAAATGGATCTATTCCTCAACTGGTGAATTCTTATGTCAGTGATGGCTTCAGGATCCAATATTATTTTTCTTTCCTCATAAAGTTCTAGCAATATAGTTTGAACTGGGATCTTGTCACCTGTAACCTTCTTTAAGCATGAAACATGGAAAACTGGGTGTACTCGTGAAGATGAAGGCAACTCCAATTTGTATGCCATAGTACCAATATTTTGCAACACCTTATAAGGACCATAGTACTTTGGTGATAATTTATTATCCTTCTTGGCTTGCTTGAGGGACATCTGTTTGTATGGTTGTATTCTTAAAAAAACCCACTCCCCTACTTCAAAACTTCTTTCACTATGATGTTCATCTGCTTGTTGTTTCATGCGATTCTGTGCCATGATTAGGTTTTCCTTTAAGATTTGGAGAACTTGTTGTTGATGCTCGATGTGATCTTCCACTACTTGAACCTTAGATTTTTATTTTAGAGAAGAAGTGATGGAAGGAGGGTGGTATCCATAGAGTTCCATAAATGGCGTCATTTTTGTTGCAGTATGAAAGGAAGTGTTATACCACCATTCTGCCAACGGTAAACATTTGAACCATTATGTTTGTTTATAAGAGACAAAGCAATGAAGGTAGACTTCCAGACATTTGTTCACTATATCGGTTTGTACATCAGAATGAGGATGATAGGATGAGATGTGAGCCAATTGAGTACCCAAACAAGAAAATAATTCTATCCAAAAATGTCCAATGAAGATGGGATATCTGTCACTTACAATAATCTTTGGGCTTCCATGTAGCTTTTGAATTGTCTCCATGAATGTGGTGGCAACTGTACTGGATTTGAAGGGATGAGAGAGTGCAAAAAAGTGTGCGTACTTGGTGAGTCTATCAAAAATCACCATGATGAAACTCTTTCCTTTAGACTTTGGTAACCTTGTTATGAAATCCATGAAAAACTCCTCCCAACGCTGAATTGGGATGGCTAATGGTCGCAAAATACCTGGGGTATTCATGGTTTCTACCTTATTTTGTTGGCAAACCAAACATTTTGTGACAAACCTTTGAACATCAGTTTTAAGGCCATCCCAAAAAAATTCCTTCTTGACCCTATGGTAGGTTTTCGAAAATCCCGAGTGCCCTCCTACTAGAGAGGTGTGAAATTCCAATAGTACCTTTTGTTTGAGTTGGGAGTTCTTACATAAATATAAGCAATATCTATACCATAGTGAATCATTTTTCCATGTAAATGTATCCGATGCACTGGAATCCGGTTGCAACCTTTGATTGAGAGTCCACACTTTTTTGTCATTCTTCCATTCATCCCTTACTTCTATTATCCAATCAGGTTGGATGATTGAGATAGCACAGAGAAAGGCCTCAAAATCTTCCTCCTTTATTGAGAGTGCATCTGCCACAACATTTTGCTTGCCTTTTTTACAAATGATTTCAAAATCATAACCCAATATCTTGGTCACCCATTTTTGTTGGCCTTCTGAGGACACTCTTTGTTCCAAGAAGTATTTAAGACTATCATGATCTATTTTGACCTTGAAGTGCCTACCTATTAGGTAAGGACACCATTTATTCAATGCATGTAGTACTTCCATCATTTCCTTCTCATAAATGTGTTTATGTAAGTCCTTTCCCTTGAGTGGTCTACTTTCAAAATCCAGGGGCCTTCCTTCTTGCATTAGGACAACACCAAGTCCATTTCCTGAGGCATCAAATTCCACAATAAAGGTTTTTGTGAAGTCTGGAGTGGTCAAGATAGGATCTTTGCACATCTCCTCTTTACATTGTTCAAAAAATTTAGTTTCCTCTGGAGTCCATTAAAATGAATCCTTCTTAGTTAGTGTTGTTAAAGGTGTTGTTATTATTCCATAGTGTCGAACAAACTTGTGGTAGTAACCTGTCAAACCCAAAAATCCTCTGAGATTCTTCAATGTTTTGGGAATCGGCTAGTCCATCATGGCCTTAATCTTGTCAGGGTCTACCTTGACACCTTCATGAGATACAATATGACCCAAATACTCTACCTCCTTCACCCCAAAGAAAAATTTGTATGGTTTGGCATATATGTTTTGCTCCTTTAGTAGTTGTAGCACCTTGTCAACATGTTGCACATGATCCTCCCAATACTTGCTATAGATTAGTATATCATCAAAAAATACTAACATAAATTTTCGAAGGAAGGGCTTGAAAATGGAATTCATCAACCCTTGGAAAGTGTAAGGTGAATTTGTAAGGCCAAAATGCATGACCAAAATTCATATTGGCCTTCATGAGTTTAGAATGTTGTTTTGGGGATATCTTCTTCCTTCATTCTAATATGATGATACCCTAAATGAAGATCCAATTTTGTGAAATAGATTGTTCCATGTAGTTCATCTAACAATTCATCAATGTCGAGAATGGGAAACTTATCTTTAATAGTGATCTTGTTGATCTCTCTATAATCTAGACACATATGACATGAGCCATATTTCTTGAATACCATTACCACCGGTGTAGAGTAAGAACTTTAGCTAGGTCTAATAATGTCAACCTTTAACATTTCTTTAACCATGCGCTCAATTTCACTCTTTTGGGCATAAGGGTATCCATATGGACTGATGTTAGGAGTAACACTCCCAGGAATTAGGTGAATATCATGATCATGATTTCAAGTGGGTGGAAGACCTTTGGGAATATCTTCAAATACATTGGAATGCTTATCAATGATCCCTTGGAGATCTAGGGGAATAGATAGATTAGATGTTTGAACATCTAATGAGAATAGTTGTGAAATTACACCTTGATGCCCCTTTTTCAATAATTTTTTCATGCCATCGGAGCTTATTACCTTACCGAGTTTCCCTGTGATACCTCTTCACTCAATTTATTTTCCTTCCAATGAAAATTTCATGAAAAGTTATTGAAAATTAAAATCCATTGTTCCTAATGATTGTAACCATTGAATTCCTAGTATGACATCAGCACCACCCATGGGTATAGAAATCATTGGACTATTCATTTCATATTACCCCATAGTAATATTGATCTTATTGCATTTTACTAAGCAATTGATAGTTCCTCCATATGCAATCATTACTTGAAACTCTGGTGTTGGATATACAAAGCAATTGAGATCTTTGAATAATCTATAGTGAATGCAATTATGAGTACTACCATAATCAATTAGGGCTATTACTTTTTTATTTTTGATATATCCTTCAATCTTGAGGGTTTGAGGAGTTCTAATTCTAGCCAATGCATTACATGATATCATGGGAGTCAACTCTTCAGAAGAAATCATGTCTAGATTTTCATCTTGAGATGGTTCTTGTTCTTTTTCTTGTTCTTCTTCCTCTTCACAATCTATGTAGAATAATTTCTTCTCACCACACTTATGTCCCTTACTATACTTTCTATCACAATTAAAGCATAAACCTTTTTATTTTCTTCCCTCCAATTGTTGAGGTGTCAACCTGGTAGGTTGAGGTGTTTTAGAAGAAGGAAAATTATTCTCTTGATAGATGTTAGGAGTGGTCCTTCTAGTAGCCATATCCATATTTTTACTTTCAACATTTCTTGCCACCCTAAATGCATTCTCCAATGATTTGGGTTCCCAAAGATGAACCTCATGTTGAATGTTATCCCTTAAAGTTCCTATGAATACATCAATCAAGTGCTCATCTGAAATATCTGTTACCTTTATATTCAATCTTTGGAAGTTCTCAATATGCTCTGTAACTAAACCCTTTTGCTTGATATTTATCAATTGTCTAAATAAGGTATTGCTCCTTGTATCCTCATAGTGTGCTATCATTTCTTCTGTAAAAATTGTCCAAGTGATGAGTGATTTGTGAGAAAAAAACCATCGATACCACACAAATTGATTGGGTTCTAAATATAAAGAAGAAATTCGTACCTTTTGTGTATGTGGCACATTATGTAGATCAAATAATTGCTCCATCTGAAGTATCCATGTGCTTGGGTCCTTAGGAAAGTGGTTGGTATTCAACCCAAAGTTAGAGTTTCTCCATTCTTGATTCATCTTCCTTGTGTCCTCATCATGAATTTTATGGGATACATTTTCACTTTCAGGTGTCCTCTCTATTAGGAAATTTTTCAATCCTTCCATGATCTCCCCTTTTAAACCATCCATATTAGTATTTTTTGCCTCCAACTTAGCTTCTGTTGAATCCATCATCTCTTTTAGTTCATCTTTTGTTACTGTCATATTTTGTAAATCATTTATGTCCCTACACATTTCTTCACCTTCATCAAGATTCCAAGTAGGATTGTTTGGAGGCTTATTTGGTGTAGAAGTTCCCTTATTTGGTGGCATGTTGGTCAAGTATCACTTTAAACCTTGATTTTGAGGTGGTTCTGCTAGAAACTCTTTCTTTTATTGTATCTCCAAAATTTCAGCCCTTCTGGGTATGAAATTGTATTTTTTGTAGTTCTCTGATATTTCTTCTCTGCAATGCCACAAGTCTGATCAAAATTGGATGTGCCAAGTAGAATTTATGGTAAATTCCCCACAACTTGCTAATTTTTGGCCTTTCCAAGAGATATAACTTGTATAGCATGCCCCACACAAACTAATTGGTATACAATTATGAAACTTGTACCATAAATACTACATACTTTCCACTATCCAATGAAACTAGTCTCACTAAAATTGGATACTCTAGGAAGAATTTGTGATTGTTTTATCTGGAACACCTGCTTGAGACTAGTTAAGTACCCTATCTTCCACAGGGTGTATCTACAAATGTAAGATGACCCAAAAGCTGAAATGTTTATTAAAGATAAATTAATAATTTCTGTGAATATTCTTTGTATTTCAGTGTCTGGAACATTACATAAAAAAATTTATAGCTAAAATTCCGCGATGACTCAATTCAAGATGATTCCAGATCCCTATCTTACACATGTTGTATCTCCTAAAGTATAAGGCCTCAGGAGCTCAAATTTTAACCCAACATACCTTGATCCACCTAATAAATAGACTCCAAAGTGTTCCTTATGAAATATCGTAGAAAACAAGTTATAGGAAAAATTCCAAGGTGCCTCAGATGTAGCAGCGAAACCCCAAGACCTTGAGCTCTGATACCATATGTTAGGAACCAAATATCAATATAACATATAAAAACCTCAGAATAAGTACTCAAAACCTTGAAAAAGAGAGAATTTCAGGTAATAATCCTCTTCGAGGGGGCAACGTTCTTATACCCCACATAAATGTCCAAATACAAGATGATTCCAAATGAAAATGTCTCCTTGGTATATATAGGATACTAGGAGGTACAATTAAAACTAATGGACTCAAGACGACATAAATAAAATAAAATTACTAATGTAATATGCCCCAATTAAGGGGCAATGAGCCACTATTTAGGGCTTAACATGCATCCATAACATCTTATGCAAATTTTGGCATGTGCTAGTCAAGGTCGGGTGTAGTACCGACATCGACCCTGGGTGTGTGCCAATATGAGTGACTGTCGTAGTACCAACATCAACACCGACCCTAGGGGGTGTACCTGTATGATGTTGTGTCAATGTAGCAATGGCGCTTGTACCAACACCAACCTCCATAGGCTCACCCTAGGGATCAAAAGTTTGCAAAAAGTCCTGTAAAAGTAAAGAGTTTTTAGTGAAGGACTTATAAGTGTATATATATTGAAATCCATAATTAAACAAAATGGGATGATTAAAGATATTTTTTACCCCATAGCGTTCAATTATTTCCATCAAGACATTAATTCTTTCATTTATATATTGTGTCTATGAATGAATATGAGTCAAAGAATGGAGTTCCACATTTTATTTTCTCACAATCTTCCTTATTGTTTTCTTTGGGTTCGTGGAGGAAAAGATTCCTTCCTCAGGAGGATCTATGGACTACTCTGAGGTTTTTTCCTTCCCCCTGTCACCTTGGGACAAGCATATATTAGAATTAGAAAAAATATAATAAATCCAAATGTATGAGAAATAAAATTAGTTCATGAATACGCATGGGACAGAAACATGGAATGCTAAAAACATCAAAGTAAAGAGTGACTAAAGAACATAATGAAAATCATAAAATATAAGAGTCATTGCATACAAGTTGGGTAAAATAGTATACGTACCACCTTGATAATAGCAATGTCTATATCTATTCGATTCAAATTGTAATCGATCAATAACTCTCCCCCTACAACTATTGATTTTATTTCACATACAAATACACAGTTTCCTTCACGCCCCTCAAATACGCAATTGGGTTGATTATTTGTGGTCACAGGTTGTGTACAATTTATAAACCCTACAATATTCCCACTGCTTTTGGCCTTCCATCAATATAGATAGTTTATCCTTTATTTTGATCGTTGTCTTTTAGTTGTATATAATTTGCATCCACACCATATCTTCGCATACTTTTTCTATATTGGACTAGTCGTATAGAATATTTGTAGATATAATAGGGTCTGACATACTCCATCATTTCAATTAATCTATTGTAATAGACCTTTATGCTATCCATGGAAAATATCCCCAAACCATGTAATGGTGATGAAGCAATCCGGTATATCCTTTCCTTTACAGAAAAATCAATGTTTATTTCAAGTAGATCCTTGGCTACCCATTGCTTCACTATATGTTTGTACCTCAAGGGAACCTCGATGTGGTTTATTCTCTCATCATCATAAGAACATGACCCCCCTTTAGAAAGAAATATTTCCATGCATCTATTGTAACACCCTGTTTCCCCCAGTTTCTAAAAATAACTGGACTAGCCAAGAACTGTGGCAAACTCAGAAATGTGAATAATATTATGAATATATATATATATATATATATATATATATATATATATATATATATATATATATATATAT
>ML817162.1:0-12724 GCA_009831015.1 Picea engelmannii | reverse complement strand
GAAAGTCCCAAAAGATAAGGATGCGATGGGATGAAGTGTGGAAAGTGGAAAGCATGATTGAGAATGGCATGATGGCTCATCAAGGGGAACTCCCAGTGGAAAACCCATCCCTAAGGGTGCCCACTTACTAGGGCACTATGTCAACTGCCAAGGTGAAACAAGGCAAAGAGCATAATTTCTAAGAAGACATTACCTAATTAAAATTAGTTTAAAATGAAACACACTCAAATGCCTCAAATATTGAAATGACACTCACCATAATACCTCGCTTGTACCTCATGGAGAAAGACCCAATGTATTCTGGAAGCAAGTTGGTGTGGCAGATACCATTGTGATGAATCTGAGATATTTGGTGGTGAGGCGGGCCTCTATTTGTGCAAGTGGACATTGTCAGCCATCTATCCCTCGGTACTCCATGTCTGCAACCTAAGGGCCTTTATACACCATATCCTTAGTTATCCCTAGGAGTTGAGGATAACAATCTCTATTTATACTAAACCTCTAAGATAAAAAAAAAATCTACTTAACAAGGGTAAACCACAAAACAAGGGAGACATTTCCCTTTATTTTTCCCCTTTACAAAGTAACATTATTTTTGTACAAAGAAAAACCCTAAAAAATAAAGACGTCACCCCTTTTAGGGAAACATTTTTGCACTTTCACTAATTCATTGAGATTGGAGATGAATTGTTGGGCCTCTAAATGCCTCATCCTTGTACGATAGGGTCTTCTCCATCAAGCTAATACTTCTCCTCATAAAAAAGTGTTAAGTGCCAATTAATTCAACACCACCACCACCAAAACCTAGCCTCAACAAGATGTCAATCCCCAAGATGTAGCGTTATAGCCTAAAAATGAAAGTTGTTGGGGTGATGAAGGGATAGGATAGGTTCTCTAAGGTGTATCTAAAGCCTCCAAAGGATATCATCATCATCAGGTGTGTGGGCCATGGTGTTGATGTTTTGGTAGTTTTGGGAGGCATTAACCTCCATGGATAAACCTTTGACTAGAATAGAATATTCTGGAAGTAAGCAAAAACCTAAACATATGTGTGGAAATCTTGGAAGACAAGTTGACTCAACATAATAATTAATATTGAAGTATTATATGTAGAAAGGGACAGGTTGTCCCTGCTTGAAGAGACACATATTCACCTCACTAGATTAGTATAAATAGAAGGCGCTTGAGCTCATTTGGTAACACACTCACACTCAAGAAAGTGGTGTGCAAGTCTAGAGGAAGAGTGTAGTTGCAACAAATGCACCTAGGTACTGGTCTTGGTCTGCGGTTTGGGACTTTCTACTTGGTGTGCTACCTTAGGAGAAAGGTGCGCTCTCTCTCTTGGTTATCAGTTGGGTCTAGTGCTTCTTTCATAATCATTTTATCTATCAAATATTATGGTGCTCGGTAGGGGATTTGTACCTATGGTTGGGTGAAAATGTTATGACATTGTCTATAGTTAAAAGCGCACAAAATTCTAACAGGTTATGGGCCCACACCGCCTTTGGAACAATATAACCACTGGAAGGTAGATCTGCAACTCTCTATCAAGGTCGTTGTAGCACAATTGTAGTTGCAGTGCTAGTTCCTTCTTTTTAGTTCCTTCATGCTAGTTCATTCGTTCTAGTTCCTTCTTGTCAGTTCCTTCATGCTAGTTGCAACACCAGTTGTAGTGCCAGTTATAGTGCCAGTTGCAGTGCCAGTTGCATCACCAGTTGCAGTGCCAGTTGCAACACTAGTTGCAGTGAAAGTTTATTTGAATTATTGGGACTAATTTTTGGTTATCCTAGTGTGCCCTAACCCAGTGCATCTCTTGGTTCCCTCAACCATAAAAAAACTTCAAAGTTGAATTTTTGGGTCAAAATCAATGTTTGACTGGTCAAAGTCAAAGACAGTCATGAATTCCTCCATGAAATTAGAGTCCCATAGAAGAATCATGGTCTCTTGGTAGAGCATGGAAGAAAAGGATTGACATCATCCCTAAAAATGACAAAGGGAAAAATTATGGAACCATAGATTGAAGACCAGGCGTCAAAGGTTGAAGAGCTTGATTTTTGGAGCTTCCAAGCACATGAACATGGAATAGGAGAAACAATAAAAAACAGCTAATGTAGATCTAAATCTCCGGAAAGAGAAGGGTTATTTGTCCAAGAATAAATCATAGAGCCAAAAATATCATAGATCTAATACATTCAGAGGAACAACACATTGTCCAGGTTGGAAAGAATACTTATCTCAGAAGAAAAGAAACTCAAGCAGAACAATAGCCAGATTCCAGGTTTGCATATCAGGTTTGATACTTTTATTGTTAATTAAGTATTACAATCCTTTAGATTTTACTAATGTTAGGAACAAATGAATACTTAGTAGGATGTACTATTAATATAAATTCTTATTGTACTTAATTGCAATATGAACTAACATCTCCTCTAGGAGATATTTCTTGTTCTTGTTCTCGGGAAGGACACCTTGGTAATTCTATAATGAATTACCATGAAATTGATATGTTCTTATACAAAATTCTATTATATTGGAAATACTTTTTCTCTTGTTGTTTATGTTTCAGATAGGTTATCCTATGTATTCCAGGAAGGTTACCATAGAAAAGAAAGACTTGAAAGGACTCAAAGTGATTCAAAATTCAGAGGGAGTTAATGATAAGGAAGAAGCAAGGTTTCATGACAATTTGCAAGATGCATAGGGACATTTAGAAGATGGAAGCATAGTTCGATGATTCTCTCAGTTAAAGTGAGTCAATGGAATAATTCGAAAAGAAGGATCTTGTAGGCCTTCGTGCCGAGTAGTAGGCCTTTGTTCTGAGTTGTAGGCCTTCATGCCAAGTCATAGGCCTTCATGCTGAGTTATAGGCCTTTGTGCCGAGTTATAGGATTCATGCCGAGTTGTAGGCTTCATGCCGAGTTGTAGGATTCATGCTGAGTTGTAGGCTTTGTGTTGAGTTGTAGGATTTATGCCTAGTTTTAGGCTTGATGCCAAGTTGTAGGCTTCATGTTGAGTTGTAGGATTCATGCAGAGTTGTAGGCCTTGTTCCAAGTTGTAGGATTCATGTCGAGTTGTAGGATTCATGCCAAGTTGTAGGATTTATGTCGAGTTGTAGGATACTCCAGTGAGATGGTTTGGTATGTCAAGTTTTTGCTATACCAGTGATACAGTCTAGTACCCTAGTAGCATAGTCAAGAACCTATATGATTGTGATAGTGTTGCTCATATTATGATCTAGATGATCATGAGATATCCTTTGTAGCTCTGGTGATGATATCGGTTTGCAAGACCATGTAGTTCTTTCCCATGCCATGTGAGATGGATGGATAATGATGATATTAATGATGATACTCATGACATGGGTGAGCACATCATGTGAGTGTAGGCCATGATGATGATAGTGACACACACTATGAGATGTAGCTCTAGTGTTCTCTAGCAGGTTGTGGCCCCTACAAGAGATTGGCAGGTCCACATGGGTGTATCCATGTGTGACATAATTATGCTACCAGTAGCATGGTATGCATAACCATGATGAGAGGATCATGGCACAGTGAGAAATGATATGAAGACCATAAGGGAACATCATGAAATACCTCCCTAGATAAGAGGGAGTGTTGATGTTTTGGTAGCTGTGGGAGGTATTACCCTCCATGGATAAAAATTTGACTAGAATAAAATATTTCAGAAGCAAGATAAAGCCTAAACATATTTGTGAAAACCTTGGAAGACAAGTAGGCTAAGAAGAATAATTAATATTGAAGTATTATATGCAGAAAAAGACAGGTCGACCCTGCTTGAAGAGACACCTATTCACCTAGAAATTTTAGTATAAGTAAAAGGCACTTGAGATCATTTGGTAACACACTCACACTCAAGAAAGTGGTGCACACATCTAGAGGAAGAGTTCAGATGCAACGATTGTAGTTGGGTACTGGTCTTGGTCTATGGTTTGGGGCTTTATTCTTGGTGTACTACCTTTGGAGAAAGGTGTGCTCTCTCTCTTGGTTATCTATTGGGTCTAGTGTTTCTTCCATAATCCTTCTATATGTCAAATGTTATGGTGCTCGGGGGTGGATTTGTGCCTATGGTTGGGTGAAAATGTTGTGACATTGTATATGTAACATCCCCAGCCACCAACAGGTCGAGCCATGCCACTACTCATACGCTTTACTTAGCTTTGAAACCATTTTATAACATCCCCAAATATCCATTATGGGCCTCGCTACACCAGAGAACACATATGTTCTCTATTCAGAACATACTATAACATACTCAACATCCAAACTGAGTTATGTCACATACAATTTTCTATCTGCATGTGATTAAAACATATCCACGCACATAACTCTTGCGGAAGATTTATATATAAAATGTGAATAGACAAATATGTTATGTAAATGCAAAAATTTACATTGAAATAGTAGTAAACATATACATGTAGCATATACAGGCAATACCCATAAAAATAAACACAGTTATAATCGCACATATGATAACCCATAAAAATATGCACACAAATAACAATGCAACATGTAAATTTATCACACAGTTGACACTTATCTTGGTAAGAATGTCACCAACTGTGTGAAGACCTTCCACGAACCTCCTAGCCTTATACCACACTATTCATCATTCTCAACAGTGGGTCACCCATGAGCTGGGACTAAACTCCACTCGGGTAAGGGTTCCTAACCAAGCTAACAGCTCATGGAAAACAGGAAAGACTACAACACAGGTGCCTACTCAAACTAACAGCCTATAGTCTCTCATTCCCCACATGTCTGTCCCACCCAAGGAAGTGTGCCCCTTCTCTTCTCAACAGTCCCTCATCTTCCCCACTTCCCTTCCAGGGCTTCAACAACAGGCCAGACAGGGAGTCTCAGAGCCCTATAGCTGCAGTTTAGCACCTTTAGGAAATCAATTTCCAACAATTCTCTCACCCAAATAATTGCTCACATGCTTGACAACCCACCTCTTCAATATCCCATGGGCTTGACAACCCGCTTCTTCAATCCCAATCCCCAGCTAACCAGCTACACCAAGAAAAAATGGCTATGGATACAGGTCCAGATATAGTGAAATGAATGTCTGAGGATAACTGACTACGTGAGTGAAAATGGTCATGGAATCATGGCTGAATGATGGAAGGAATGATGGAAAATATGATGGTAAGAATGATGGGGGGTGGGGGGGTGTGAAAATGAAATAAGTCCCAACAATATGTATGCATGTCCCCAACTTGACACTTATCATGTTGTGAGCTACTTTGGTCCACTTGTCCCCAACTTTAGAACTTAGAATAAAATAATTATCCATATTGTACGATTTAAGAAATATTAATATAATATTCATTTTTGGCTTAAGCTCCATATCTTATCCCTTTTCCTTAACTTTTAGGCCCCACCCTTTCCCTAACTAGTGGATTTTAGTCCCCCATTTCTTTTATCGTGGTCGGTCTACATGCAACGATGTATTTTATATTAAATATGAGACATGTACAAAAACAGGTGCACTGGCCTTTAACATCTAGGCTTTCTGACCTAATCAAAACATAAGCATATTATCTTATAATAACTGGCTCACCAGCCTATAAAACATATCATATACACAAAGGCTCACTGGCCTCAACATCGCACACACTTAATATGCTGTGTGCGGTATCCTGGAATGTGCTCATTTCATCATTTTTACTACGCAGTACCTGTGCGCACTATGCCATGAAAGGTGCATACAAAATTATATCAAAACAACTCACCAACTTAAGTACATTATTACATTTACAATTGGTTCATCCTGGGGATATTACAGTATATGGTTAAACAAGCACAACATTCTAACACATGGTATCCAACCTATGGTCAATGCCCCAAGGAAGCCCAAGTTAGGCTCATTCCTCCAAAATTGTCCACCAAGCAAGGTCCTGCAAAGATAGAGAAGTGCACCCTCCAAGGGTCTCAATTCAAAGCATCATTGCAAGTAAAATAAAAATTAATATAAGATCCATTCAATCGTGTACATCAAAAACTACCTCATCAAATTAAACAAGGCTCAAAGACCCTATGTAATTTGACAAGTTTAGGTTTGGGAGGGTTGACAAAGTTACCTATTGAGTGAATCATTCCTTAAGTCAAAGAGTGTTTCCTAGGTGGAAACATCTCTAAGTCATGTGGATAAGATGAAGTGGATGGGGAGTTAAAACGTTTGGGCATGGGGTTCATGACATACAAGGATCTGTATTTTCTCATTTATGGGTTCCTTTGTAGAGGGTGTGTTGCACCTTCATTTTCAATGCATCCTTTTTCCAAGCCCATTTATTGCCTTTTTTTTTATGTTTCCGGGTTGAATCCAAGGCAGGGCTTCTAACTAAGCATGAAAAGACTTTCCCACCTTGACTCTATCATGGTCACATTATGCTTCCCCAAGTTGAAGAAAATGTGTGGAACTTCTACCTAAGCATGCAAAACATTTCCCACACGTGCTCTACCTTGGTTAGAATTTTTATATTTTTTATTTTTCACAGGTCCCAATAGTTTCTTATGAGAGACATTTTATTGTCCCCAAGATCCCTAGGCGAGAATCTAGAAGATTTATGATTGGATTTTATATTTTTCTAGCTACAAACCTTTGGGCCTCCATCCCCTTCTTCCCATGAAATGAGGTATAATCCCTTCTTGGGTCAATACACCCTAAAATACCAAAATATAAGGATATGAACAAGGGGTGAAGTGATGAAAAATGATAAGTATGATCATGAGCGGCATGATGAATTGTCTAGGAGACCTACCAGTAGAAAACCCATCCATAAGGGTGACCACTTACTAGGGCGCAATGACAACCAACAAGGTGAAACACGAAAAAGGATCATAACCTCCAAGAAAATTTTCTATAATAAAAAACAAATTTAAATGCAACATACTCAAATGCCTGAAATATTAAAGTGACACTTACCACA
Organism: Picea engelmannii; assembly: GCA_009831015.1. Taxonomy (NCBI): domain Eukaryota; kingdom Viridiplantae; phylum Streptophyta; class Pinopsida; order Pinales; family Pinaceae; genus Picea; species Picea engelmannii. Next base: position 5,769 of record ML817162.1, on the reverse strand, counting down.
ATACTTAAATTGTACCTCATGGAGAAAAACCTATTGTCTTTTGGAAGCAAGTTGATGTGGTCGATACCATCATGTTGAACCTAAGATATGTGGTGGTGAAGTGGGCCTCTATCTGTGCAAGTGGACGATGTCAGCCATCAGTCTCTCGATACTCCATGTCTGCAACCTAAGGTCCTTGAGTCATAATCTCCTTAGTTATCCCTAGAAATTGGGGATAACAGTCCCATTTACTTAAAACACATTTGTCTTATTTATATTGTTGTGGTTCATTGATTATACTATTAACACAAACAAAAATTCAAGTACGAGAAGGATGAAATATCACCAGGTGTTGTGTACACTTGAAACATACATTTGTGGTATTTGTATTGTTGTGATTGGTAAACTCTATTGTTAACACTTGAGAACAAAGTGAAGTACACGAGGGATGTGTTCTGGGACTTTCTTTTCCATACCTCTATCTCCACATGTTAAACAAAATTCTACAAAACATAATCTCTCTAAAAAATATGAAATAAATGAACTCAATCCCCTATTTCAATATTGTAATTCCTTATTTCATAGCTTGATTGCTACCAACATTGAGGTATGTTTTCTTCTAAAATGATTAAAATAGGTTGGAAAGTTTGGTTTCATTCTATCAAATGATGGTATAGAATATCACAAACATAGGTTTTTCATTTTATACTATGATTCCATAGACAATCACAAAGAGATTAAGTGAGGCATCAAAACATCAAAATTATGACAATGAGCTCTTCTAATTGGTGAGGCTTTTTCACAAAAATTTGAAATGAAACTATAAAAGAGAAAACAAGTTGAAAGACTTACAATTGATCAAGGGTTTTGCATTCATTATTAATCCTTCAATAAGTATAGTTTCAAATTTGTAAGTTTGGATTGTAAATAAGGCCCTCTATCGTCTCATCCAAAAGGAGAACAAACCTCATTAAAAAAAGAAGAATATCTTCTTAAGGAAAAGGAGAACGAAAGACTAGTTGAAAGTTTCATCCTATGTCAATTTTTTTAATAAAATTATTCATTTTGCAATGGTCCTTATGTTTATTATTGGCATGAAATTGGAATAAGGAGGTCTAAGGACATTTGTGTTCGTGTATGGTGGATGAATTTATTTTGGATGATAACTTGATGGTGTTTTTTGTCTAGGTTTTGTTTTTGACACTCATTTTAATTTGGAAAATAAGCATGCAAACATATTTAATGTGATAATGTTCTCACGACTTGTGATAGTGCCATATTTGAATAATACTTTGTTTTAAAAATCTTTGTAAACTGGTCATTTCGATATAGCTGAAATTAAGTGGCAAATTGTAAATCAAAAGTTGTCTAAGTCACAATTGGTTGAGTGGTTGAATTGACAACCTGTTATAAAAAAATGATTGCTTAAAATTGAATAAGGAGGCTATTTTCAATATAAAAGAAATCCATTGTAATCACACTTTGGAGTGCATGATTTATAGTACCCAACACCCCAAGGTAGCCAATAAGTGCAAGAAAGCATGACACATAAGAAAAGATATAAGCAAGTTGTTAAAATTTTGGTATGCTCATTTAACCATAGACAATGTCACATCATTATCACCCAACCATAGGCATTCACATATGCCACCCCCGAGCATAATAACCTTTTCTTAGATATAATTATTCCAGCAAGTCCACACTAGAAACACCACTACTGCAACAACAACACAATACTAAGAGAACATACCTCTACTAATGGAAGCATACCTTTACCAAGAGAACCGCACAAGAGAGATACCAGAAAGACTGAGAATACTCCACAACAATTGTTGCACTACTCTCTCTAGACTTGCACCTCGTTCTATTGCAGTTGCATCTACTTAGACTTGTATACTAGCTGAGTGAGTGAGTGAGAGTGTCCAAATGAGTTAAGATACCTCCTTATTTATACTATCCTATCCAAGTGAATTTTCTAGGTGGGGTCGACTTCTCTTTATGGGTTTTTATATTTGTTTATTATTAGTCTCCTTGGGTCGATTTCTCTTCTAGGGTAATTCCACATATGTTTAATGGTTTTCTTGCTTTCAGAAAATTCTACTCTAAGTACAAAGGTTATACTGGAGGTTAATACCTCCTGCAGATACCAAAAAATCAACACTCCCTCTTATCTAGGGAGGTATTAACTAATATTTTCTTCATGTAATGGTCTCAATCACATCCATCCATCTCACATGGCATGGGAAAGACTCACATGGTCTTGCAGACCAGTCTACAGGTAGCATCACCATAGCCACATAGGTTATCTCATGATCAAACATATCATGTCACAAGTAGCATGGCTACACAGGCCATCTCATGATCAAATAGATCATGTAACAAGTACCACCATCATAGCCACACATGCTCTATCATAGTCACACAAATAGGATATCGGATGGTCATGTCATAGTCATGCATATGGGGCCTCATCAACACATGTAGCATCTCTCTAGTGGGCACAAACTCATCGTCCTCTTGAACCTTATGTCATTACATGGATTTCATCTAGATCACACAAAACTAGGAATATAGCTCATACAAAACTAGGAAACCATCCAGCTCACACAGAATATGAATATGAAGTTGAGCCAGTTTACACAGAAATACGCTAATACCCAATCCAAACGAATTTTGGGCAACTGCAACTCACCAGATCACACATAATATGGAAACTATCCCTAGAGATAGTTCTTCTGGTTGGCACACCAATCATCCATACCACAGTGACTGAGCATCTAGCCATGAGGGTTAGGTGATGTAGTGTGCACACACTACCCATCTATCTTGAGGCTAGGAAACAACTCCAACCACATAGGTTGGACCTCCAACTTGAAAATTTGGGAAACTCGCTATCCTTGAAGGCTCGACATATGTTGACCTTGTGAAAGGTCATGTTGATTGGTGCCATAATCAATAATGTTCCTATAAATGAACACTTGCTTCTATCACACTATGCGAGCTACTTCCCCAAGAATCGCATATGTGACTCATCACTCCCTCTTACGAGGGATTTCCTTGTGGATCACTCCAATATTGTCCCTAAAGTACACAAACTTCACCCTTGATAAAGGCTTGGTCAACACATCTGCTATATACTCATTTTTAGCGATATACTGGAGCTTCACTGCTCCCTTATACACCATATCTCTAATATAATGGTACCTGGTCTCGATATGCTTGGAATTTTCATGAAACACCAGGTTCTCCGACAACTTCACACAATTATGGTTGTTACACCAGATACAAGTTTCCTCTAACTCAAGATCAAACAATCCCGCAAGAAGCTTCTAAAGCCACACTACTTCATTGCTAGCTAAACACACTGCTATATACTTTACCTCAACCATACTAAGCACCACATTAGTCTGCTTCCTGTTGAACCATGAGATCATACTTAATCCGAAACTGAAGCAACATCCATATGTACTCTTCTAATCTACGACACTACCGGATCAATTTGAATCAGTATAGCCTTGTAGGATTATCTCACAATATGAAACATATCTGAGTCCAAAGTCTATCGTACTTTTCAGGTACCTTAACACATGTTTTTCCGCAATCAAGTGAACACGTCTAGGTTCGACCATATATTGGCTCAATGTGTTCACTTCAAAACATATATATGGCCTTGTGTTCATTAAGTACATAAAATAACCAATCATCTGTCTATACATGGTGGCATCCACTATCTCTAAATATGTATCACTCAATAACTTCATATTTTTCACCATCGGTGCAGTCATGGATTTACAATCCATCATTCTGAATCTCTTTAGAATCTCTGCAACATATTTTCCTTGGCATAGGAAAATATCATATGATTTATGCCACACCTATAGACCCAATAAATAATGCATCATACCCAGGTATTCCATCTCGAAATATGATGAAACATTTCTCTTGCACTCAATGATATGTTTCTTGTTCCTTGTTAGAAACAGGTCATACAATATCAAAGGGAAACCAATCCCAGGCTCATCAAAATAATTGTCTGGCATATCCTGCCCCGAGTTTCTGCTTAAGACCGTACAAATATTTCTTCAATCTATAGACATGAGACTCATTCTCATGTATCTTGTGGCTTATTTATGTACACTTCTTCTTACTATTGGATCAAGTGTCTCATCATAATATTCTCCCTCTTCCTCGGAGAATCATATGGCCACAAATCAGGCTTTGTACATCTCTATGCTACCATCAACAACATTTTTTATCTTGTAGATAAATTTGGAAGTCACTATTGACTTCCCTTTTGGTCTCAAGGAAAACATTCATATCCTTGTCCTTCTGACTGGCTTCCTCCTTTGTCACCAAAACAAGAGAATATTTCCATGAGGTTTCATATCTCCTCGAATCCTCTGACGCTTCGATATATCCTCCTCAACTCATGGCATCTGTCTATCAGTCCTGGAATATGTCTCTCTCTCCCATCTGAATCTGAGGAGGAATCTTTTCCGAATGAAAGTCTCTAAGCCACTGAATTTCTCTGAGATCGGGCTCACTCGAAGTCTCCATGCTTCCTATGAATCTTGACTCCCTATGATTCTATATAATATTTGGAGACATTTTCTCCCTCTATATGTGATTATCTCTTTTGAATTCTAATCACCTATGAATGGTTCAAGGGAGGTTGCTCCTCCCTACTGGATCATGATGGATAAATCTCTTTGAACTCTAGATCCTTCTGAGATGGTACTTGGTGTGTCTTCCTTCCTCACCACTGGTGGATCCATCTACTTCTTCTCATGATATGGCTCATCAATGTTATATATATTTGCATCCTACAAAGTTTCACGGGACCATGCTTTTCTCTTCTTGATTATTGTAACGATTCAAGTTAGGCCATTTTGGCTCTACTAACTCTTCTTGATGATCTGAAGAGTGCTCAACTAAAATAAAATAGATTTGTTTAGTCATATTTTGAGACTTATTCTCCTTAAAATAAATCTCCATATGAGATACTCGGTATCTCACAAAAGTATCGTTCTTGCCAAAAGGTTTTAACTTCGTCCTCTTTTTCTTTGGTACATGGATGTATACGGTCGTGTATACAACTTCTCATCTAGATAGTCTTCTCCATGTCTCAAACTAGACACCATCTAATATGTTTCCTCCTACAACCATCATTATATCTCCCCTTATATTTATCATATGTGACCTTCCCGAAACAAGACCAACAATGAGGGAAAACAGTAGACAAGAATAATACTCTTATAATAATAAAAAAAAAAATAATGAGAACAATTGCCACAGTAACTCCTTCTCAGAGCTATCACTTGTGACCTTCCTGGAGAAAGAGCCAAAATAAAAAAATGCAATAATAAGAAATATGAACAACACTCTTCCAGTGTTGTGACCAATCGTTCCTCCATGGTAACCTTCCCGAGACAAGAGAAACAAGAGAAAAAGTATTTCCAATATAATAGAATTTTCATAAGAACATATCTATGTTAACAAGAATAAAATACAATTTCATGGTAATCATCATAACATTACCAAGGTGACGTGTTTGGAAGCAAAACAAGAAATATCTCCTAAAGGAGATGTTAGTTTATCTTGCAAAAAAGTACAATAAGCATTTATATCAATATTAATCACATGCTACCAAGTATTCATTGTATCTAGAAGTAATAAAACCTTTCAAATATTGTTTTCACAACTATAGTGTTTACCTGTAATGTAGCAATTATCAAACTTGATATGTGTAAATTAGAAAATTATCAATTTAATCAATCAAACCCAGAACCT
>ML817161.1:135136-148814 GCA_009831015.1 Picea engelmannii | reverse complement strand
AATGGAAGCTTGTTCCTCCAAATTTCAGGGGCTAAATATAATTTGTTTTCCTCTATCCCTCCTAAAAACATGGGCTAACCCTGTACACAATTTTTACCTTAAAATAAATTACGGGCTAATAAAATAAGTTTAAAAAAATCACTGTAATACAAAAAATTCGCCCAATAAAAAATTAGAGGCCCCTTAATTTCGCCCATGGGCGAAATTTTGCCCCTAAAATCATCTATATAGGGTAGTGAATAAATCTGACCAGACTGTCTAATCCTGGTCAGATAGCCTTTAGGTTATATTAGTGAATAAATCTGACTAGACTATCTAATCCTGGTCAGATAGCCCTAAGGTAGAGTAATTTCTTAACCCAACAGTTTAATCTGGGTTAATTGTCCTAGGAAGATTGGTTAGCATGTAGGTTAGTTTCTTTTGCTTCATTTGTTTCACCCCAATAAAACCAGCCTGATGAAAGATGTAGTACCATGTCTCAAGTACCTAAAGGATTGTTTGGTCAAAGTCCCTTGGTGGTATCTATGTGAAAATTTTGGGAAAAAACCCATAAGTTACACTTATCCTAAGTTTTCCCGACACATATTTTTCCGCTCTAGATTTATATTTCCTACACTTATCAGCGGTCCAGATCGTGGAGCTCAGATCGACGGTGCACAGAACATTTTGGACCCCCCCTAGTGTTCTGCTTTTAACCAGGGGGGGGGCGTCCAGAATCGATAATAAGAATCACGCAGATCTGGACGGTCTAGGAACGAGCGCGTTAATCCACGACCCAAATTTGATTCCGGACCCCCCCCGTCCGTTCTGCCTTTAATGGAGGGGGGGGGCGGTCCGAAATGAGTTTTAAAGAGCACGCTAAGATCCGCGGCCTGGAAACAGGCGTGAATATCAACGGTCTAAAAAGGTTTTCGGACCCCCCCTGATGTTTTTCTTTTAATCAAGGGGGGGGGGTCCAGAATGGATATTCTCTCCAGCGGGCCCCTTGTCATAGGTGGCACAAATATATTGGTCCTGAAGTCTTTTCATCATATGTCATCTGACAGTCATTGTCACTCAGGGACCTCATCTCCCACTTGTTCCACTTGCTCCTGAGTTGTGTCCCATCCCATAACTGCTATCAGTCGCTGCTGTCATCCCCTCACCCCTTTCACTCATGATCAGCCCCTTATTGTGACTTTTACCACCAATCCCTGGCCTCCCCATCACCCATCTATATGTTTGGGCCACCGTCACTTGCCATCTCACCCCAAGTGGCCCGTTGTCCATTTATTATAGGATAACATACTCGTTATCTTGCTGACCTGTCTCCCACTCTCAACCGACCCCATTTTTAAATAAAACTACCATTTTCCTCCTTCATTCACTATTCGTGCATCGCACCAGAATTTTTACCTCTTACGCCTCCATTGTTTTTCCGTCACCTTCATCCACTGTCAGTCGACCCCACTAACTCAGTTTTATTTGCAGGTACTGTTGCAAAAGATGGCGCCAAATCCAAGACAAGCAGAAGGAGAGGAGAATCCTTTTCTCCCACCTCCTGTCGACTTGGACAAAATCCTATTGGTCGACAAAGACCGACTGATTGCAGATACCATTTGTGACTTTGATTTTTCAGATCTCAAGTCATGGCTCCGAGAAGTGTTCCTGTACTAGAGTGATGAAATTGGACTCTGGGAGTCCAATTTTCCCCTTTACCTTTTTCCCTAGATCCACCATTTCCTTGAATTCGCGCTGAAATTCCAAGCCCACTATATTCCCGAACAACAAGTCGTCATATCCTCATTCGGAGACACCCTGTTTTTCATCACTTGCGAAGACATAGACCAGATGATGCAAATTCCTCGTGCTGAATCTGTGTCCCCTTTCAATTTAGAAATCCTCACTGAGTTATATCAGAAAATGACCTTTTCCCAGAGAGCTCAGATATTCAAACTTTTCCTGCCCACTTCCGCTCAATTCCCTTCCACAAATCCCCCTTACCTGTCATCCATGTTCTCCACCAAGGGAAACCGAGTCATTTCCTCCCTTTGCACCCTGCTTGGTTACTATTCTGACCAATGGGTAGATGAGCCCATCCTGGGTTTTCTGTCCATTTTCTCAAATGATGAAAATCCCACAACGCAGTTCGACTACAGTACCTTCTTGGCTGATAATATTCACGAACAGTTCGTGAATTTTGGCACAGAGGGCATGTTCATATATTCTTCTATACTGGCGTACATGTTCATTTACTTTCAAGTAGATAAATTCAGTTTCTCCATGCAGAATATGGACGCAGATGGAAGGCCCCAACCAGTCACAGCATGGACTTCTCTGCAGAAGCATAACTCCACAGAGTATAGCTTCAAGGTTTTCATTGATCTTTTCTATCACCCGGTGGTAAGCATGCTGAGTGGCAGGCCTAAGCTACGAATAAATGATGAGGTCCAGAGAATTCTACATCTCTCGGACAATTCAAAGATAGGAGACTGGTTCCTGTATCAAAACCACAATGAGATCAGAGTTTTTGGGTGCGAATTGGCACCCTATAAGCTGGCAAAGTACGTACCGGTAAGAATCTTTTCATTAGAGTATATTAGACAAATCATGAATTCAGACGACATTCATTTCATCTCATTGAAGAAAAAGCAGCAGCTGCGCATCAAAGGGCATATAGGCTCTTTCATCTGCAACAGTCGTGGCACCGGAGAAGAAGCGAACCGGATGCTGAGAGAGATGAAGTTTTTCTTAAGTTTCCCATGGCACTATGATCCATGCGGGATCATTTCAGAAATGCGGGTGAAAAATAAAAACATCCCGTATGTGCATGAGTCCAAGCCTGAGATTGAAAAGTTTGCAAATCAGACAGTGTGGGTGCCTGACACCTTGGTCGAAATGGAACAACAGATTGAAGTGGAAAAGCAGGTTCCCACGACGAGTGTGCCACCAACTACCACACCTCAGGTCCCTAAGGAAAAAAGGCCTCGACAAGAGTCGTCTCCGTCGGTAACGGAGGTATCATTAGAAGAGTTCCATTTGCACACGAAGAGGCCCGAGACAGTTTCAGTGCCTAGTTCGATTGTAGAACAAGAAGTCCCACATACCACAGTAAATACCACAGTAATCAAGCTAGTCATTCCACCCTTTCGTTCCAGTATTTATCATGGCATCACCCCAGCAGTGATAAAGAAATCCTCAGATTCCCCATCAGACACTCAGACAGGCAAGACTGGGCCCAAGTTGGGTATTTTCGAGAAGTACAAGTTGATCAAGAAAAAGAACCAAACCCTCACCAGTAGTACTTACGCCCAGTTTCGGAAGCAGTTGTCCACCGCTCAGCATAGGCTGCTATCGACATTGACACAGAAAAGGGTAGGATGCACATGGCCTACCTTCAAGCTCAGGTACCGGATCCCAAGGTAATCTCAGACTACAAAAGGGCCACTTTCGAATTCCAGGTGAAGGACGTGCACCCAGCAGATCAGATGGATCTGCACAAACAAACAGGGGAGATGGTTTTCCACACATTGGCACATGCTTCAGCTTCTGCAGCAAAATTTCAAGTATCATTGAACAATGCTGAAACGCAGCTCAAGATGGAGAAGATATCTTCTTTCGCGAAGGACAACAGAATCAAAACTTTGGAGGAGCTGGTTCTCAAGATCGGCTACGATCCTTCAAATGTAAAAGCTACAGAGGAGATGATAAAGAAAAAGAATGCAGACATCGCTTCCTTGAGGAAACAATTGAAACTCCCACCCACAGAAGACTCACAGGCTAAGGAGATAGCAGAAAAGGAAGGTGAGAAGGACAAAATGCTGAAGCTAGTCATGGAGAAGAATGCACAACTAAAAGAGATGGAGGCTGAGATGGAAAGATTACTAAAAGAGAAGGAGAAGATGAAGCCAATGAAAGTCATTCCATTGAGTGCAATTCCTATTTTAGGAGGAAACACAACAACAGTGATATCAATTCCATATGCAACATCAGGGACACCACAAGAAGGGACAACCGACCTTGCCAAATCCATGGAGAAGATGAACCTGCAAGAGACAAAAATCAGCAGGCTGATGAAAGAAGTTGATAACCTCCAAGAGCTCAAAACTTATTTCCAAACCGGTCTATCTAAAGAAAAGCAGGTAACTAAGCAGCTCAGGAAAGAACTACAGCAACTCCAAAAGCAAACAGTGGTAGGGAAGACATTGGCTGAGGTCAAAGAGAATGTATGGACAGACATCATAAAGTCCATAAATGAGATATGACCAATGATCCAAATTATGTTTGAGCAGAATGAACTGGTCGAAAGGAGAAAACAGGCCATCGAGAATATTAGAGTAGAATTGGGAGACATGCCAACACAAGCAAATGAGATCATCAGGTTCCTAAATTCTAAGACCAGAGAAGAACTGGAAAAACTAAAGATCGAGGACAGAACAGAGACCATACTTGAGGTAAAAAGGGTTTTAACCAAGAGAAGCCTAATGCTTCAACTAGAAGAAAAGGTTTAGGTCACGGACCAAGGAGTACAAAGGTTCTTCACCAAGATCGAGGCTCTCCAGAAGAAAGGTCTCCCCGGTTTGAAGGTTATTAATGATAAGCTGATGACACTCCCAGATTACAAAAAGAGACTGTCCGAAGTGTCTAAAGACAGTTCGAAATTTGCTGGCATACAAGGGAGAATCATTGGCAAAGCATTCTTGGATGCCCTTTAGTTGGACATCAGTATCCAACATGAGATTTGATACATATTCCTCACAAAGCCCACGTTTGCTAAATATACGGTAATGGATGAAGTGTATCGGAGACTGCTCAAAGTCACTGTGCCCAGTCATATCAAATGGGAGGAACTCTGCGATCTTCTCGAGTAGCAGATGAGATGTCCAGGTCCAGTCACCTGTCCAGTCAGAAGAGGTTGCGCATGAACCTCGCCAACGACCTACCCCAAAAATTTCGCATGCAGTTGTACCAAGTCATCAAGCAGTTTTGATTAGTTAAATTAGTTATACTTAAAATAGAATGAGCACAGCCTGATCATTTATGATAGGAACGTTTGTATTTTGGAATTATAAATACTTCACTTTTCGAAGTATTGAGGGTTGTTGATTCACACACCCTATCACTATCAAATTGTACTATTTTTGAAGAGATCTACCATTAATAAAGAGGAGGCACTTTTACAGGATTCTTGCATGTGTTCATTGGTGATGTTGATTTTCGAAGTTGAATTTCTTTCTTTCTTTGTGATCATATTGTTTTCTGAAACTAATCTTTAAGAGTAACGTATGCTGTAGGATTTATCTTAGATACCCTGTTTCCGATTCTAAAGATTTTAAATGTTTATCTTCTGATGTTTTCAATTAAGAAATTCTTAACTGCTTCTTAGTTGAATTTATCCTTCTTATCTTTTCTTCTGTCCATCATTTAAGCTATTAAAAGATCCAGTGAGTATATTATCTCACCTTGTGGAAGTCTTCTTGTGTCGTTTCTGGTTGTATTTCATATTTAATTAAACACAGATCCCATAGCCCAATGGATGTGTAGATTGTCTCAACCAATTTAAAAACACTTTGACAACAAAACCTACAGTTTTCTTTACCTAGCCTAATATCTGAATTAAAAACAAAGATAAATCATATAGAGAGATCCCTCTCTGAAGCTGGAAGGGCTAGATCCCATCTTTAAAAGTGGTTGGATAGTGTTACCTTTGTAGATTTCTTCTTTTTCAACTTCTAGGAAATTTACCAAGTGCTAACAACCAATAGACATGTCCTTTCATTATTAATAGTTACTATTTATTGATTAATTATTATGTTATGAATATCTATTTATGTATATTTATGTTCATAACAAACACTGTTAGTTAAGCATTTAAAATTGAAATGTTGATTGTTAGAGTTGTATCTTAAGTTAGTCCACATATTTTAGTTGTTTTAGGATCTTAGTTGGCTAACGGAGCCATAAAACCCGTCAGGGTAGATTATACCAAACGTCTTGGGTTAAATAGACAACCCTGCACCAGATCTTCCCATTGACGATGTGTCATAAACTCTCATCAAAAAATTGCGCTAGAAGGAGGGCCGAGGTAAATTTAATGATTAAATGTTTTACCCCTCAGCCTGTCATAATTCCAAATTTATAAATTCTTCTTCTGTGTCATCTTGAAATGCACTAGAAGGTAGGCCGGACTGACAAGTTGGCCTTGCAGGAGTCTTTGTTTTGAATGTATTTAATTCCCCATGTCTCCCCAAATCACTGTGTTGGAACATGCTTTCCACTTCGCATTACCTGATATTCCCAACAAGACAGTCGCTCGCTTCTCCAAACTCACCTTTGATGGTGGGGGGGATGTATCTGCAAAATACCATCTTAAAAAGTTTTGGTGTAAATGCATCAAGCATGATATTTATGATTTAAAGGTTTTATGCAGATTGTTTTCTTTTACTTTTAGGGTTCAGATTAAACATTGGTTTGAGTCTTTTCCAGCATATCACATTATTGATTGGTTTCAATTTGTAGATGAATTTTTAGATTCTTTTGAAATATATGACTACAATCAATTATGTGAAGAATTTCAGGCTTTTCTAATCAATGATAATTCATCTCTAGAGGTATTTTTAACAAGCATCCATCATGTTCTTTGTAAGTTTCAACTTGATGACATGTCATTTGTACTAAATCTCCTCTTTGATGTTTGTGCCCTTTTCATCCAACCATTTTCAATCACAAATGATGAATCAGTTACAAATCCTATCACTCAATTGCGAGAAGAATTTTGTTTGCAGGATGAGAGGAATCCATCTGAAAATTTTGAACAAGCAAGGGACTTAGAATCTATTGAAAAGGTTCTTACTAACAATCAAACTAGTTTTTCCTTTGAAGCATTGTATATTCAGTCCTCGACCATCGTGGAAGAAGATTTGGTGTTGGGTCAAGGTGAATGTCCATATTCTTCTAACTCTTTCTCTAATCAAAACTTAAATTCAGTTATTGAAGAACACTTAGGTGATGAAAATGAACTTAAGCATTCTAACATTCCTATGAAACTGATTAGAGATGTAAATCTACAATTTGAAGAAGAAACCTTAAACCTTCATCCACAAATCATACCTTTTCCACATGAAAGATTAGATGTTTGTCATGAAAGTTTTGAATTGTCTATCATACATGAGGCAAATTTATATGATCATATAATGTTGAAGGATTTATCACCAAAACAGAGTGAAAGTTTTAAGGAAAGTGAAGAGGAATGTCTTGAGAATACCATTGTTAAATATAATAGCTCAAGAGATTCTTTTCATGTGCTCATTTTTTATTCATTTTACTCTTTATATCCTGATCTATTCTTAGATTCTGGTGGACATGATATTTTACCCATGGTATCTTACTCTTTGCCATCACAATCAGATCTTTTCAATATGCCAAGATATGGTGAAATTAATTATGAACATAACATTTATGAAGTCGGATTTGATGCTCTTTCACTTTCATCACTTGCATGGAAAAAATACACGTTGCAAGATGATTTTACATGATTTATTTTTTAAAAAGATAATGCACTCATTCTTATGGAGATCAAATATTCTACATTGCATATTCATTCTTTGGTTAGTTCGAATTTTAATGATTATGCTTTGCGTTTTGAAACGATTCATATCATCAAAGGAAGTGTTCAAACCAATAATCTTCTTGATGTCATGAATCCTCTCATAATGTGATCCCCATTGACAGATCTAGTTCGTCGAAGTCATAGTTTGTATCCTAATTTTTATTATAGGATCTTAGAATGGCTTGAAGATTCATATGTAAAAAATATTCATAGTAAAGATAAAGTTATGCTTGATTTGTTTCTACCTAAATATCTAGGAAGTAAGCATGCCATGATTTTTTTTAGATCCTCCATGTGAAGAAATTGATGAACACTTGGAGAGTTATTAGGAGGATGGGGCACTTCGGCCTTGGATGATGGTTATGTTAGGTCCCCATAATATTGACAAGTTTTCAAAACTTACTTACATTCTTCCATGCCATTATAACCCATATCATGACAATATTGCAGAATGGCTGGAGGATTCATATATCAAGAAGTTTCAAAAGAATGGTAAGGTCATGATTGCTTTGTTTCTAAATGAATATATAGGAGGTAAGCATGACATATTTATTTTGTATGTACAAATACTACATTCTTTTATTCTAATTTTTGACTTTCTATGCCTTACAGGATTGAAGATGCTCTTGTGGCTGCACTGGAAATACAATTTTACTTAGCGTTTTGATCTATGTAGAAGTTAGAGTAGGTGTAGGAATAGAGTCCTTTTAGGTTTTTCTTTCCTTTTCACTTTTTTCTTTTGAATAATGTAGTTATGAAGGCACATGGTTATGCAAAGAGAACCGTCATATGAATGTTGTCAGGGAAGTCTTCTTTCAATTCCTTTCTTTTTCCTTTTCGCAACTTTCTTGATTAAATGTTTCTTTTTCAAAACTTCGCAGTATCATGCAATGATTTCAGATATTATGAAGCATTAATAAAGGTATTATGGATTTGATCTTAGTTTTACCCTAACAAACATAGCTTACCACTACATGTAATTGCACTCATCGTGGTTAAGGATTTTTCTTTGACTTTTAATAATAAGCTTGGTCAAAATGATGTATCATGCATCACTATCTTAAGAAAATAACCTTCCTATATGCAAAACTTTGCACTGTGTTTTTCTTTATTTTGATCCTCCTTCCCTATGAGAGGTTGGCCTGGTTTTGTTTTTGGTCAAATTATTTTTAAAAGTGAGCTTTTGCTATTTCGATTTTGTTTGTTTTGATATACTTCTGATTTTGAATCCCATTAATAAAATCTGATTCGATTTGTTGCGTGCTTGTTTTTTTTTTTTCTTTCTTTGATTGAACTTTCTTCTTGTCTGTCTTTTTGAATAAATATATTTCAGAACAAAGAGAAATTGTCAAAGGAAGCATACATTTCAAGAATTATGTTTTTAAAAGCAATTTGAAATTGTTCAAACAGTTTCTGATGTTAAGGTTAATCTCAGATAATTGATTTGTAAGTCAGTTGAGTACTATGAAATCCTAAACGGTCTTTGTCAGAGTTGTAATATCCCCAATGACGAGCCCCTGTTGTAATTATGAATTGTAATCATGTTTTATAGGCTGGTAAGCCAAGTATTGATAAGTTGGTAAGCTTATGTGTTAATAGGCCGTAGAGCCTAGGTATTAAAGGACAGGAGCCTGATTTTTGTTTATGTAATATGAAGAAAATTAATAAAATATAAACATCGTTGTGTGCAGACCGACGATGAACAAAGAGTGATGGGGGACTAAGCTTCCACAAAGTGGGTAAAGGAAAAGGGGGATAAAAGGTTGGAAAGAGAGGCTAAGTGTTGAGCCTAGGGGCTAAGCTTAGAGGCTTAAACCCTTGGGAATAATAATTTATTATTATTCCAACAGTTATGAGAAATGTATGTTTTTATCCTAAGTTCCTAGAAGGAGAACGTGTGCAAAAAGGAAACACATGTTGATGGAGTGGATGTAGCCCCATGGGTGACATGTGTCGACCCTAGCACATGCAATTTAATCCAAAGATTGAGTCGTGGAGGGTGTTCATCCTCCATTCAGTCGTGATTTATCTGAACCAAGGGGATCTCTGTGTCGGAGTTCTATATGTCTTACGCGGCTCAGGGTGGGAAGCCTGTGATGTTTTTCTGGAGGACCTGATACACCTTGGTTTAAACCACAGGATTCTGTTTTTGACCTCTGCATGGATTGAGCCATGTCATAAACCCATGGATTGAGTCGTGTCACCTGTGTATCGTGTGAGCCAAGTCTATCCTCTTTTGCAGAGTCGAGTCTGTACCTGAACTTTCTTTTGATTGTTGCCTCTTGTGTTTCCTAGTTCCAAACTTCGTTTTCCCTGTTGTTTCTCTCACCTGTGAGTTAGCAAAAAGCCATTGTTGCTACTGTTATCCTGAACTTGCGTGAATTGAGTTGAAAACTGGTTGAAGAAACGAGTTATCAGGACCATGGTATAAGAGGCAGGTTGTCAGGCCTGTGAGCATCTCTCTCTAGGTGAGAGAGTTTGCTAGAAAGTGGTTTTCTCCTAGAGAGAGTCCAACACTAGCTATGGAGCTATGAGAATTCTTGATCCAGCCTATTGCCGAGACCCAGAGAGGGAGGTGAAGCACCGATGGACTATGCTTGTGAAGGTGTATACTTCGAGGTGGAACATACATGTGGGGAATGAGAGTCTGTGAGTAGTGGGTGTAAGAAGGCTCTTGGGGAGGATCCTTCTGGATGTTCTGTGCAATTTTCTTGTAACCTCGACTTAGTATAGGATTCTCTTGCCTTGGGTGGAGCTTAGTCCCAGCTCAGGGGTCACTCAGTGTTGAGCGTGATGAGTAGTGAGGTCTAAGTATGGGAGGTTCGTAGAAGGTCTGGATGTAGTTGGGTGGAGTTACTATAGTTTCAAAGATAGGTATCATTATGTGTTTTAATTCTATATTCAATTAAAATGCATGTATGTGATGCTTGCAATATTATCATGTATTCCATTGCAACGATATTTACTGTTAATTCCATTAATTATGTATGTTAGTAGTAATTATATGTTTACTCTGTTAATCCATTTAACTTCATTTAATTGCATATTACATAAGTATGAGGATATTTATGCATGGTAGCATTGCCTGGCCTGTTGGTGGTCCGGTATGTTACAATATGGTATCAAAGCTCAAAAGGCTAAGTTAAGGTTGTGTTTGGTAGCATTGCCCAACCTATTGGTGGTTGGGGATGTTACAATATGGTATCAGAGACAAAGTTTCAATGCTAAGCCTAGATGGGCTGGATAAGTGGTCATTAGAACTGAGTGTTTGCACCCAATTTGTCACTTGGTGAGAAAATAAAGGGTGCTTACATGCCCAGTTGGGTCTTGCTAGGCATGATAGCTGTAGAGGAAAGAGTTAGAAAGAGAAACAACAAAACTATAAACAAGAATTAAATTAAAACAAACTAAAACTATGAGTATATGGAAAAAGGAAATAACAAACACAATAGACCAATATCACCAATGTTTTTAGGCTGATCAATTGATGAAATCCAAAGCACAATGAAGATAGGGGAATTGGGTCCCTTCTTTCTCCAATGGAAGGCTCTTGAGGCCCTCACAAAATTGCTCTCCTTACAATGAGAAAATGAGAATGATGGTGAAAGAACTCAAAGCATATCCACTCAAGAGAGAGGTGGATAGCTCAATGAAATGGTGCTAATGTGTTATTGTCAAGGAGTGAGTCCTTAAAACAATCTAAGAAGCATAACATTACATGAAATTCCTTAAGAAAATGATGTTTCTTCATGGCTTTTTATAGCATGGCATTGGGTGATTATGTAACTCCTTTGAGGTGTGAAAAGGGGATCTTTAGGGCTCAATTAGGTCTTTGACCAGCCTACCATGCAGATTCAACTCATATTTGACGTCAAATTGGCTTGGGAGCTGATCCATTAGTGGTTGGGAGGCCGACCAATTTCAATAAATGCGCTGTTTAGCAGGTGCGCGGGTTTTTGCACCAACAGCCGCGCATCGTGCGCATATGCGCGAATGGTACGTTGTTGTTCCACGCATATGCACGCGCACCCAGATTCTGTAAAGCGCCCTTCAAGTTTTGGTTACTTTGTATATTTTTTGACCCTTTTGCAATGCTGTGAATGTGATTCAGTGCCATAAATAGCTTCATTCCTGTTATGACGATGCTGAGTTCTTGTCGCCATGTGCGGATGGAATTTTAGTGATAACAGATGCCCCATGATGGATGAGGTTAGGAGAAAATGTATAGCCGAAATACATCAATGTTTCTTTTACTAAGAATGTTGTGGTAAGAGAGAGCAAGTGTGGGACGGTGTAGAGCAATCTGTTTGGAGAAGAAAGGAATCGGTAGAACCTGACCTTCCAGAAGGTGCGTGACAATATACAACTGTGTACAAATGAGGCGGGCATGCCCCATGCTCGTGTGATGTAACCTTGAAAAAAAAAGGTGACGGAAATGTTGGTGTAGACAACTGCAGCGCCCTCGGGGGCAATAATGATAAAGGCAAAAGACAATTCTGCAAAGGAACATACTCTGAACAATAGGCAATGATCGCGATAGTAAGCAGCGACGATGATGCAGACAGTGATGGCCCTACCAAGTTCAGAGGTCTTCGGAAACTGATAATAATAACTACAATAGTCGCAAAGTAAGACCCACCGTAACATGAGAAAGTTTTGGCGTAGAATGTTATGGGGGTCAACGACATCAGGGAGTAATGGTGTTTCCCCCTGTGCTGTCCGAGATCTCTCATTAACTGAGAAATGAGAATCAAGATACTGTCGCCCTTCTGGAAAATTGTGTTGATGTTAGCAAAAGGGGGACGCGACTCCCAGAAGCAAAGGGCTTCATAGAATCTACTGAGGTGAGGAAGTGGCAGAGGTACATGGACGAAGTCAAAAAGTGGGAAGACTCAAGACTACCCTTGGTTGGAGGGTGTACGATATAGTGAGTGGTTGTAATCGTGTAACAAGATCGAGGGTCAGGGGGACGCCGAGATCGAGGGTAAGTTGTGCCAGAGGCGGGACACGGTGAATAAAGTCATAGGGTAGAGGTAAGTGACCTGTGAAGTACTCTGAGGATATGGAAGATGCCGGCAAGGGTAAATGAGAAGTAAATATCCAACCAAGGGTGACATGGGTTGTGTGTGGCCAAAAAGGAAAGCAGGTCGCCAACAGTGATGACAAAAGCAAATAACTGAAAATGAAGGTGTTTGTACAATAAATAATGAATAATTTTTCAGAAAAATGTACAAATACAGAAACAGGTGCCCCAGTGTGAAATGAAATGAGTGCCCTAGGGAGGGCAGAAATTTCTTGGAAAACTGATGAAGGGTGGGGGCCCCTTTGGTGAGTTTCTGTATGAGGTAGGTGAAATGAATATAGGTTCGCAGATGGGAAAATTGATGGTGGATGAAATGGTGGGTTCGTGATCCTGCGGAGGTGCAGGTTAAAAAAAAAAATAGAACCATAAAGCGATGATCTGGGAGTCCACATGGGAAGCTAGCAAAATGAGGAGAAGAAGTATGTGGTTGATTTGCAACATGATGAAAGACTATCATAATTCCCATCCCTAAAGGGTAATGAAGAACAACATGAGTGTCAAAAAGTACAAAAAGGTGCTATGAATGAGACAACTCATGTGGGTAAGAAAGCTACCGGGTGCCAGTACTGAAGATGCAAAAATAGAGGTGTGAGTACTGCAGAGCCGGAAATGGGTATCCTAAAGGCCAATATCAGAGGGTGTGACTGGAAATGTAAATGCAATACAGCGGGAGAGACTACATGCCAGTGCTGAGTATATACCTTAAGGAATGATGTTGAGGGATGATGATCAAGTACCTGCACACAGAACAACCGAATACCCAAAGTGAACAATATCTGAAGAGAATCAAAGATATGAACATGTATTAGATAAATGTGACAATGCGCATGCGTACCTGACCATGATATGAAAAAAAAGGCGCCCTGGTGTTGTTGGGTATTTTACCCTACAGACTAATAAGCTAGGGTTCTAAGCCTATATGCAGATCATGACCCTTCAGATTTAACCTTTAACCTTCTACCCAAAATCTCAACCCCTTTTCTCAGACAAGCACAGGAAGAATGAAC
>ML817161.1:94078-126825 GCA_009831015.1 Picea engelmannii | reverse complement strand
ACCACCACGTTTTGAGACGAGGCTATGTGAGTGAGAAAGTGGCTTTTGTGTGTGAGTGAAAGTGTACCAAATTTTAGTTATTTAGATGTCACCTTGCAGCATGTGGACATCGCTTGGTCCTTTACAAGAGTTTGATTACCTAATTAGCTAGATGTCATTGATACAACCTTGCAGAATTTTAAAAACCCTAAGAAGCTAGCATGTGGACATGCGGTCCGTTACTATCCTTTATCTCCCTATGTGTGATTTAATCTAGAAAAATCATGAAACTATCCTAGATTGAACATGTGGGCATGTGTGGGCCCGTTACAAACCTTTAACTCTCCTAATTTTTTGATCTAAGAAAGCAAAATTCCAAGCACTATCCTACTTTTGTGACTAGTGGGAATGTATGGGCCCATTACAAATTTAAGATATGTTTGAAAAATGAAACTAAGAGGGGTCCCAAAAGGGCCTTTTTCCTCTCCTAAAGGTTTTGAAATTTTTGTTTTAAGGGAGGTGAGATTGTTTTCGCAATCCTTTTCTGGTTCTCAAGATCGCTTGATGGTGCAAGAGAAGAGCATACTCAAGATTGTTACTTCAATTTCTAGTCCCAAATGTGAGTTAGGTGTGATTAAGTATGATTGTCCAACTTAGATTATAAATCAAAGCAAGCCATCCACGTGGCAAAAAGCAAATAAGGGAAATTGATTTTTATCCACCTAAGTGCCTATGTTTGTTTGATTATCCCCTTTATAAGTTGAGGGATCTAAGTGGTGAAGTATTTAGAGCATGCATATCATCATTCTTAAGAAGGAAAATGATTTTACCCACATCCAAGACCTTACAATGTGAATTTTAGATCAAATGCGTGCCACCTAGTGCATACACAGGCGCACAGAGCGCATGGGCATTATCGGAATTGAAATAGAAAGTGCATGCACACAGAAGGAAGGTGTTGAACAGGCGCATGCACGCATGATGCACGTCTATGGGGTGGAATAACCGCGCGCCTGTGACAAATGACCGAGAGGAAAAATCAGGATGGATTTCTCCCAATTCTCTTTTGAATTGACGGGTTAGCAAGTCAGCAGAGGCCGGTTTGTGAACCTGCAAGTTAATGAAATCAGAAGGAAAGCAAAATGAACCCAAATGAGGGAGGAATTGATACCTTCTCCCCAGTATGGTCACCAATCTGTTTGCACCCAATTCGTCACTTGGTGAGCAAATAAAGGGTGCTTACATTCCCATTTGGGTCTTGCTAGGCATGACAGCTGTAGAGGAAAGAGTTAGAAAGAGAAACAACAAAACTATAAACAATAATTAAATTAAAACAAACTAAAACTATGAGCATATGGAAAAAGGAAATAACAAACAGAATAGACCAATATCACCAATGTTTTTAGGCTGATCAATTGATGAAATCCAAAGCACAATGAAGATAGGGGACTTGGGTCCCTTCTTTCTCCAATGGAAAGGCCCTCACAAACTTGGTCTCCTTACAATGAGAAAATGAGAATGATGGTGAAAGAACTCAAAGCATATCCACTCAAGAGAGAGGTGGATAGCTCAATGAAATGGTGCTAATGTGTTATTGTCAAGGAGTGAGTCCTTAAAACAATCTAAGCAGCATAACATTACTTGAAATTCCTTAAGAAAATGATGTTTCTTCATGGCTTTTTATAGCATGGCATTGGGTGATTATGTAACTCCTTTGAGTTGTGAAAAGGGGCTCTTTAGGGCTCAATTAGGTCTTTGACCAGCCTACCATGCAAATTCAGCTCAGATTTGATGTCAAATTGGCTTGGGAGATGATCCATTAGTGGTTGGGAGGCCGACCAATTTCAATAAATGCACCGTTTAGCAAGTGCGCAGGTTTTTGTGCCAACAACCATGCATCGTGCGCGTATGTGTGAATGGTACGTTGTTGTTCCGCGCATATGCGCGCGCACCCAGATTCTGTAAAGCGCCCTTCAATTTTTGGTTACTTTGTATAGTTTTTGACCCTTTTGCAATGCTGTGAATGTGATTCAGTGCCATAAATAGCTTCATTCCTATTCTGATGATGTTGGGTTCTTGTCGCCATGTGCGGATGAAATTTCAGTGATAACAACGAGGTTTCAAGGGGAAATTGTGTGAGGAAGAACCAATTTTTGGACCTTAGATTGTTACTGAGTGCCATGGACTTACTTGGATGTGTTACAAAGCTCAGGAGAAGTAGCGATATAGTAAAACCACGATAGAAGTTGTATTAGGGCTGCAAAGTAATGTGAGTTGTAGGATCTGTTTGGAAGCAAAGGAAAACCTTACGACCATCAGATTTGAAGAAGATGCAAAATAGTTATCCTGGAAACCTTTTAGAATTTCAGCAATCGGGAGAAACGAGGTGTGTTGATGCACAAAATCCCGATACCCGAAACTCTGAAATCCTGAGAAACATCTACACCGTTGATCAGAGGATGAAAACTTGACCGTTGGATCAAGCAGAAGGTAGATCATAATTTTGAAATTTCAGCAATCGAGAGAAATGAGATGTGTGGATGCACGAACTCGCGATGCCCGAAACTCTGAGATGAAAAAGTGAGCAGGGTGGGACCCGATGACATCACCAAAGGTGACATGGGCATTCCTAGATCTTCCACATGCCACCGCCTTAGTTGGTGAAAGTTGTACTATGTGGGCCCGAAGGGTAAAGTAGATCGGAAATTCAGATGTTGCAGGATTGGGAAGAAACAAGTGTGGGAACTCCCAAAGTTTTGAAAACTTAGAAGACGGAAAGACCATAGTGGATTTTAGCCATTGGATGATGGGTAAATGTTGATCATTGATCCACCCGACTTCGCGAGTTTGGTAATCAAAAATCCGAGAGATAGTTGTGTGTGCTTTGAAATCTCCGAAGGCTGAAAGCCCAAGTAACACCTAGTAGTTTAGCATTTGATCACGACCCTTGACCACGTGGGAAATAGAGGAAAAGGGATATGGATTGATTTTCCTACGGAGCCGAGTAGAGCTCAGAAAATTTAGGGAAAACTGAACATTCCTTGAATCAATTTGTTTTTGTAGGTTGTGGTATTTGTTAAGGAATAATGACCTCACAAATTCAGTTTGTCTGGACATTGTGTTTGTAGAAGTTTAGCGAGTGCCATAGCCGAGTAGAATTTCCACAGAGTGCAAAGAAATGGAAGAGGCATGGATTGCTTCCAATTTAGAAAATGAAAGAGAAGGAATGGATTCTCACTTGGGAGTTGAAGGATCGAACTCCAATGGCCATGGAGAAGAGATAGATAAGGAAGGAAACCAAAGGAAGATCATTGAAAAATTGCAAAAAGATACGCAAACTCGCCGAGTAGATAGCAGAAAGCTCAAGAAAAATTAGGAAAAACAAGGTGAATTCAACTTAAAGTTGTTAAAGAGTTTGGAGAGAATAGAAAATAAGTTGGATAAGGATAGTGACTCGAGCAGAATAAGGATTCACCGAACTTTTGAGGGGAGAAGATCAAGGAGTACTAGTAGACACCATCATCACTCCCATAGTCACTCCAAGAGAGGGGCACACAATAGTTCAAGCCCATCTCCTACCAGAAAGCATAGGAGATCTAGAGTGGATGAACTGAAGGGCGAGATGAACAAGATTAAGCCTCCTTCATTTGATGGATAACATAAGAAGAAAGAATATGTTGAAACATGGTTGCTTGGCATGAGGAAATATTTCCAATTGCATAATTATTCCTCTCATGCAAAAGGAATAATTGCAATGTATCAATTGAAGGGAAAGGCATCCATGTGGTGGGATCAACTTATGCAGGTACAACACATTAGAGAGAAAGATATCACTTGGAAAGAATTCAAGAGTTATTTTGAGAAGAAATACTTGACTAAAAGATATTATGACAAAAAGATGAAAGAGTTCTTTGAACTCAAGCTAGAGAACATGACCATTGATGAGTATGAACTAGGTTTTTGGAATTGTTGAAGTATGTTTTATTCATCAAGCATGAGAATCAAGGATGAGACTGTGAAGATTCAAAGATATCTGATTGGATTGCCACATTCCATTGGGAACAAGATCTAGTATGATGACCCTAAGACCATGGAAGAAACGATAAGAAGAGAGAAATGCTTATATGAACAACAAAGGGAAAAGCCTAGCTTTCAGAAGGCTTGGGATGACAAGATGAATTTTAAGAAAGAGCAGAGGCAGAAGGGAAACAAACCTCCATTTTTCAAAAATATTCCTCAAGGAAATCCATCATTTAGAGAGTTGAGAATGGCTGAAGTAGGAGAACAAAGTCCAAGACAGACACCCATTTAGTGTTGGGGCTGTCAGGGAAACCATAAATACAGAGATTGTCCCCACAAAAATGGTAAAGTGAGAGTTGTCCACAATGTTCAACAAGCTGAAATAGTGGAGGACATGGGCAGTGGAATGCCAAGGATCTACGTAGCCCTGGACAACAAACAAGTTGAATTTCAATCACACATGATTGAAGTGGAAGGTATGATCAACAACAATGCCTTTACTATTTTAATTGATTCAGGGTCTAGCCATAGTTATATAGACCCTAGAGTGGTGGAAATTTTGTATTTGTTGAGAAGCAAACATCAAAATTCTTGGTTAGTGCAGTTGGCTGCAGGAACCAAGAGGAAGGTCACTGAGTTGGTTAAGTCTTGTCCTGTGGACATGAATGGATTGAGAACAAGGGATGGATTGAATGTTATGCCTTTAGGTTCTTATGACTGTCTAATTGGGATGGACTGGTTGGACCAATACCATGCCATCCTAGACTATTGTAACAATCCATTCAATTGCCTGGATGAGGAGGGGAATCAGAGAAGAGTCCAAGGAATTCCCAGAGCTGTTGCTATTAGAGAAATCTCAGCAATGCAGTTGAAGAAGTGCTACAGAAAAGGCTGTCAATTATTTGTAACCCATGTGGAGGAAACACCTAAGGATAAGGTGTCAGGCATTGGAGATCATGCAGTACTAAAGGAGTTTGAATATGTATTTCAGGAGGTACTAGGATTACCTATGAAAAGAGATATTGACTTCTCTGTAAACTTGATGCCTGGAGCAGCTCCAGTGTCGAAAGCTCCTTACAGAATGAGTACGCCAGAGATGAAAGAACTGCAATTGTAGCTTGAAGAGCTTCTGAAGAAGGGGTACATACGCCCAAGCATGTCACCTTGGGGTGCCCTGGTTCTCTTTGTGAAGAAGAAGGAAGGAACACTGAGATTGTGTATCGATTTCAGACAATTGAACAAGGTAACTGTAAAGAACAAGTATCCTCTACCGAGGATTGATGGCCTCTTCGATCAATTGAAGGATGCGAAGATATTTTCGAAGATAGACCTCAGGTCAGGATATCACCAGGTAAGGATAAAGGATGATGAAATCAACAAGACCACCTTTAGAATAAGGTATGGTCATTACGAATTCATAGTGGTGCCTTTTGGGTTGTCAAATGCACCCACTATTTTTATGTGCCTAATGAATGGTGTATTCAGGGAATATCTAGACAAGTTCATCATAGTCTTCCTGGATGACATTCTAGTGTATTCCAAGTCAGAGGAGGAGCATGAAAAACATCTTAGGATGGTGTTGCAGGTGCTAAGAGAGCACCAACTATATGCCAAGTTGAGAAATTTCTTGTTTTATCAGGAGCGGATCCATTACTTGGGAAATATTATTTCGAAGGAAGGGATAGCTATAGATCCTGAGAAGATTGAGACCATTAGAGAATGGTCAGGGCAAAAGAATGTGATAGAAGTCATATCCTTTATGGGTCTAGATGGTTATTATAGAAGGTTTATCATAGGGTTCTCGAGGTTAGCTCACCCTATCACTTCACTGCAAAGGAAGGAGAAGAAGTTTCAGTGGATAGAGGATTGTGAAATAAGCTTCCAACAACTGAAGAAATGGTTAACCAGTGCTCCAATCCCGAGGATCTCAAATCCAAATGAAGATTTCGTGGTGTGCACAGATGCATGCAAAGAAGGATTGGGAGGAGTCCTCAGTCATAATGGATTCTTAATCTGTTATGAATCCAGAAAGTTGAAAGAGCACAAAAGGAACTATGCAAATCATGATTTGGAGTTGGCAGCCATAGTACACACTCTAAAGAAATGGAGACATTACCTCATTGGAAGGAGGTTCGAACTAAGAACAGACCATAATGGTATGAAGTATGTATTTGATCAACCAACCTTGAACGCTAGATAGTGTAGGTGGTTGGAGTTTCTCTGCGAGTAAAATTTTGATATCAAGCATATCAAAGGGAAGGAAAATAAAGTGGTTGATGCACTTAGTAGGAGAGTGCATGAATTACATGCTACATCTATTAGCATGTACCAAACTGATATTAAAAGTAGAATTTTGGATGCTGTAAATACAGATTTGCAGTACAAGGATTTGATAGAAAAGCTACAGCAAGGTGAGATGCCACAGAAAGTGGAGATTTATAAATTAAAGGCTGATGTAATACTTCGGTACAAGAACATAATTTATGTACCTAATGTTCAGGATTTGAAACTTGCGATTTTGCATGAAATGCATAATGTGCCTTATGCAGGACACCCTAGATATTAGAAAGCAGTGGCATCAGTCAAGAGCCATTACTTTTGGCCAGGTATGAAGAAATAGATTGCAGAATACATCACCAGATGTATGGAATGCCAAAAGGGTAAAGCTGAGAATAGACACCCAGTAGGGTTGCTACAACCTTTACCCATTCCTGAGTGGAAGTGGGAAGTGGTGACAATGGATTTCATCACAGGATTGCCTAGAACCAACAAGCAATATGATTCAATCATGGTGGTGGTGGACAAGCTTATGAAAGCTACCCATTTCATTCCGCTAAAGAATACTCACAAGGCAGTGGATGTTGCCGATATTTTTATGAAGGAAGTGGCATGATTGCACAGAATTTCCAAGACAATTGTGTCTGATAGAGACCCAAAATTTACGTCAAATTTCTGGAAGGGGTTGTTCAAAGGATTCAGAACAAATCTAAACTTTAGCACAAATTATCATCCTGAGTCGGATGGACAATCAGAAAGGGTGAACATAATAATATAAGATATGTTAAGGATGTATGTGATGGAAAAACCATCGAAATGGGAAGACTACCTGCACTTGGTAGAATTCACCTACAACAATGGGTATCAAACATCCTTGAAGATGAGCTCATTTGAAGCACTTTATGGTAGAAAGTGAAATACTCTAGTAAGCTGGGATAATCTAGCTGATAGAGCGATAGTTGAGCCAGAGTTGCTCAAGGAAATGGAAGAACAGATGATAAAAATTAAGCATAATTTGAAAGCTGCCCAAGACCAGCAGAAAAGTTATGTTGATAAAAATAGAACCCATAGAGAGTTCAAAGTGGGTGACCATGTTTTCCTGAAAGTAAAAGCCAATAGAAGTTCCCTGAAGTTGGGAAACTGTGCCAAGTTGGCAACCAGATTTTGTGGGCCATTTGAAATCCTAGAAAGGATTGGGCCAGTTGCATATATGCTTGCATTACCTTCATCCATGACTGTACATAATGTATTTCATGTTTCATTGCTTAATAAATATATACCTGATGCTAATCATGTTATCGATTGGAATGTGATTCAGATGGAGAAAGAAGGTGTCTTGCAAGTGCATCCTATACGCATATTGGATCGGAAAAACAAATAGCTCTGGAATCGAGCTATAAGGCTTGTAAATATCCAGTGGACCTGGTACAGTCCTAAGGACATGACATGGGAGCATGAGGATGCTATGCGGGTAGAATACCTGCATCTTTTTGAATATTTTGAAAAGTTTGTTGATGTTTTGTAAAGAGTTGCACTAAGGACAGTGCAAAAATAAGGGGAGGGGATTGTAATATCCCAAAGGATGATCCCTTGTTGTAATTATAAATTGTAATCATGTTTTATAGGCTGGTGAGACAAGTATTTATAAGCTGGTAAGATTATGTGTTAATAGGCTAGAGAGCCTAGGTATTAAAGGCCAGGAGCCTGATTTTTGTTT
Source organism: Picea engelmannii (assembly GCA_009831015.1). Lineage (NCBI taxonomy): Eukaryota > Viridiplantae > Streptophyta > Pinopsida > Pinales > Pinaceae > Picea > Picea engelmannii. The sequence goes on along the minus strand of ML817161.1, from coordinate 118,832 downwards.
ATGTAATATGAAGAACATTAATAAAATATAAACATCGTTGCGTGCAGACCAACCACAAAGAAAGAGTGATGGGGGACTAAGCTTCCACAGAGTGGGTAAAGGAAAAGGGGACTGAAAGGTTGGAAAGAGAGGCTAAGTGTTGAGCCTAGGGGAAAGCTTAGAGGCTTAATACCTTGGGAATAATAATTTATTATTATTCCAACAGTTATGAGAAATGTATGTTTTTATCCTAAGTTGCTGGAAGGGGAACTTGTGAAAAAAGGGAATGCATACTGATGGAGTGCATGAAAACTCATGGGAGACATGTGTCAGCCCTGGCACATGCAATTTAATCCAAATATTGAGCCATGGAGGGGGTTCGTCCTCCATTCACCATGAGTTGTTTGAACCAAGGAGAGCTCTGCATCGAAGTTTTGTATGTCTCACACAACTCGAGGTGGGAAGCCTGTGATGTTTTTCTGGAGAAGCTGATACACCTTGGTTTGAACTATAAGAGTCTGTGTTTGACCTCTGGGTGGATTGAGCCATGTCACAAACCCATGGATTGAGTCGTGTCACCTGTGTATCGTGTGAGCCCAGTCTATCCACTTTTGCAGAGTCAAGTTTGTACCTGAATTGTCTTTGGATTGCTGCCTCCTATGTTTCCTGGTTCCAAACTTTGTTTTCCCTATTGTTGTTTTCACATGTGAGTTAGCCAAAACCTGTTACTACTACTATTATCCTGAACTTGCGGGAATTGAGTTGAAAACTGGTTCAAGAACCGGGTTGTTAGGCCCGTGGTAGAAGAGGCAGGTTGTCAGGCATGTGAGAATCTCTCTCTAGGTGAGAGAGTCTACTAGGAAGTGGTTTTCTTCTAAAGAGAGTCCAACACTAGCTACAGAGCTCTGAGAATTCTTGATCTAGCCTATTACCGAGACCCAGAGAGGGAGGTGAAGCACTAATGGACTATTCTTGTGAAGGTGTATACTCTCAGGTGGAACATGCATGTGGGAAATGGGAGTCCATGAGTAGTGGGCATAAGAAGGCTCCTGGGGAGGATCCTTCTAGATGTTCTGTGCAGTTTTCTTGTAACCTCAGCCTAGTCTAGGATTCCCTTGCCTTGGGTGGAGCTTAGTCCTAGCTGGGGGGTGACCCATTGTTGAGCATGATGAGCAGTGAGGTCTAAGGCTGGGAGGTTCATGGAAGGTCTGCACGTAGTTGGGTGGAGTTACTACAGTTTCAAAGATAAGTATCATTATGTGTTTTAATTTTGTATTCAATTAAAATGCATGTCTATGATGCTTGCAATATTATCATGTATTTCTTTGCAATAATATTTACTGTTAATTCCATTAATTTTGTATGTTAGCAGTAATTATATGTTTACTCTGTTAATCCATTTAAATTCATTTAAATGCACATTACATAAGTATGAGGATATTTACGCATGGTATCATTGCCCGAACTATTGGTGGTCGGGGATGTTACAATATGGTATCATAGCTCAAAAGGCTAAGTTAAGGTTGTGTTTGGTAGCATTGCTCGGCCTTTTGGTGGTCGGGGATGTTACAAGAGTATTACCATTGAAATATGTCGAGATCTTTGGGAATTAAGATTATCCTTAGACTTTTTACACCGTCCATGTTCTTAAAACATCATTTTTAAGTGCTTCCCTATTCTCTAGATGATTTCTTAACCGAAATCTAAAATCTCTAAACCATGATAAAACTTCTAGTTTTGAAAGAAAAAAAAAATGATCAATTGTTCACATGTATTGCAATTAACCTCCAGTATCACTTCGCTCTCTTTTTCATCAATAAATCTATAATTGTATTATTATTTAAAAGTGGCATAAGAGGGTTGGAAGCACTTAAGTGTGGGAAGTGTGTGTAAACCCATCGGGGTACTAAACAGGCTCGCTAGCAGCAGGTAAATGTACACATGATACCAAGACAACTTCGTCGGGGTATTGAACAGGCCTGCTGGCAACGAAACAATGTCAGGTCAAGAGGTAGAAGGTATATGCTTTTAAATTAAATTTTATGGAAGTATACATCATGTGGATACAACTATTGGATGAGATTAAATCATTTGAGTGAGTTAAATGACATCCCTGTTGAGGCTATGGACGCCTGCTGGCAGCAATGGCTCTGTTAATGGTATTGAAGTCATTTTATAAACATCGTGACTCTTTGATTAAAGAACAACTTCAGGTTATAATCCTTTGTAAAAGCATTCTTTTCTTCTTTTCTGTTTTTTTTCTATAAATCTGAACTAATCTTAATATTGTGTAATTTTAAAGTAGCTTAAAATTATATCCAAGTCTTATTCTTTTTCCCTGCGATGAAAGTTTAATAGGTCAGAGATAACTAATTCGCCCAGTGAGTCTCCATTTGTTAGACCCAACAACCCCCTTCTTTATTTTTAATCAAAATCTAGGGTCCCTCGAAATTTTACTTGGATTCTTCGTTTTTTTTCCTTTTGACTTGATTGGATTGGTATTGGTTTGCTTTGTTTCGAGGTTGGTTTGATTTTATATTCTTTTCTTTTTTTTGGTTTGAATTTCATGAAATTCAAATACCATTTAGTTTTTATTTCTACATATTTTTGATGTTGATGGATGAGCTTCATAATTTGGGAGTTTGTTATTACCTCTTCCTTATTGAATTTATCTGCTATGAGAATGGCTTGGTTGAAGACATGGATTAATAATCATGACTTTATAGGAAGATCGTTTATTGCGACACATCTTTTCTATGACATTTGTTCACATTTGATTGAATTTGAATGAGGGAGAGACGAACATAGAAATCTTAATTTAAACGAAAACATTAATTTTTATCAATTGTTTACATTCGTTTAAATTATGATTATGTTTTCGTCTTTTGCTTATTAACAATCATTTTCACAAAATCATTTGGTAGGTTTAATTAATTAAATTCTTTTGCTAGTTTTCATCTCATTTAAAAAAAAGAAGGATTTATCTATCATTTGTTTGATTTTGTGAAAACCAAAATTAATATTTTTCTCCTCTCCATCAACTTGAAGCTTCTAGAATTTTAAGATCATATTTGAAAGGAAAATATAAACAATGTTTGTTTAGAACTTATAGTTAGTTTAAATTCATTTTAATTTTATTGTTCTAGATTTTGTTTTATTCACAATTTTTAGGTTATTAATTTGGTTTCTTTTTGTTTCATAGGTTTCTATTATCAATTATTCGGTACAGATCTGATCATGGCTTGATTTTATTATCTAAATATGTTCAAGATAATTGATCCAAAAATAATATTGAATTGATGCAAATAATTTATGAGAAACAACAGGTTAAGAGAAGCTTATACAAATACAAAGAGACAAATCTAGCTTAGTACTATTGATCAATGTCAGGTTAGTTAGTTTATATTTTATTTAATTTGTTTATTTGCGAATGAATAATGATTGCAACATTTAAACGTTAAATGCTTTGACCATTATCGTTTTATCATTTACAATCTTATTCAATCATTGTATATTAGTTTTTCATTTATAATACAAAGACAGTTTCCTTTATTTTCTTATTTTGATCCATTAGTTGAAAGCAATTATCTTCACAAGGCTTTTCTTAAACCTTGTAAATTGTATATAACTATTGTACATAAACACTGTTAGTTAAGAATTTGAAATTAAAATGTTGATTGATAGAGTTGTATCTTAAGTTAGTCCACATATTTTAGTTGTTTTAAGATCTTAGTTGGCTAATGGAGCCATAAAACCCATCAGGGTAGATTATACCAAATGGATTGGGTTAAATAGACAACCCCAGACCAGATCTTCCCTTTTCGTTGACAGTGTGTCATAAACACCTATCAACAAACTCTAATCAAATAATTCAAAGAACCAATTTTGAGTGTAACAAAGTGGTTGGTATGTAGGTATTCCTTGCATTATGACCCCAAGGAAAGGGCTGGTATGCATTCTCCATAGTGAAACTAGGCATTGGTCAACTCCTAAAACACCATGGGATGAAAGAGTGTGTCAACTTTGTGACACTAAGAATGTTGAAGATGAAAAGAACGTTTTTTAGATTGTCTAGCCTATACCCATATTAGATCTCATTTTCAAAATATTTGTCACATTACCAACCTTCCTAACCTCTTAACTCAAAAAAAGTATATTGATCTTGGAAATCTTCTCTTCATGCTTTTCGAGCACATAAACAAAATTATAAAGAATCACAAGTAATCACTTACCCTCTTAAGGTCTGATAGACCAATTCAGTCTTAGTGGACGTTAATCATTATCATCATCATCATCCCAATACAGGGAGTAGAATTTTCCATCTCAAGTGATATAGGACTCCAATTCCAGGCTCATCTTCTATTTTCAAATGGAATGCAATTTTGTCTATTGCATAGGATGGGCTAGTGTTCATCCTTCAACAATGAAAATTCCTTCCCTAAAGAATTATAAACAATATATTAAATTATTTAATTTGTTAGTATTTATTAAATTCTTGAAAATGGTGAACAAGGAAATGATATCTAGGTTTTAATACTAATTATTATATGGAGCCCAAATTCTAGATATATATTTTTGAGATTCTTTGTTATGTTGTGCTTTATGTTTCTATAGATAAGGGGGATAATTCACTAAAAGGAATCATAGGGTTGGATCTTCTACTAATAAAATAATAACCAATGTGTATGTTAAGAACCTAGAAGATGATGTAATTGAGGATCTTTTGTTTGAGAAGTTTTCAAAGTTTTGCAAAATCTTCAATGTAGTTGTAATGAGGGATGAAAGTGGCATTCTAAAAGGATTTGGGTTTGTCAACTTTGAGGATCTAGATGATGTTGAAGTAGAAATGCAGAGTATGAATTGTTTGCATATAGGTAAGTCTAATGGGTCATTATATTTGTTGCAAAATAGTATTTGAAACCAATTTGGGTATGTTTATTTTGGTTTACACCAATAGTTACCTATTCATTATTAATTCCATCTTTATCTAATTTATTATTTTACTAAGTAATAAGGACATATATGTTGGAAGGGATAACAAAAATCTAAAGTGTTAACAAATGTTGCACCGACAATATGTAGAGATATGTCAATAATGTATATTAAAATCCTAGGCGGGTGTTTTGGTTTTGTTTTTCAGAATCCTATTCTCTTATAGCCTTTCTGTCCTTTCATTCATGTTCATGGATCAAATATTTACATTAAAAGCATTGATGAAGCAATTGATGTTGATGAAATCCAAAGTGATATGGATTGGTACATTATATTATTTTTCATCTATCGTGATGCTTTCAAAGTGTAAAAAACTAGAGGAATCATCTTGCAGGGTCATTTTAATGGCATGTCCTAGTTTGGAAAATTGGGGTTTGAAACCTTTTGGAGTCCTTTTGATGCATAAAATGGATTATTTTTTGGTCAAAAATTTCTCATAGTTTTCTAATACCCATTGATGTTATTATACACATTAATACCTTTCCAACAATGCAACAATCATGTCAATTAGAGCTCGTATGAAAAAGTTATGCCTCCTGCAATTTGACCTATTTTATTGACCACAATGGTACGAGTGTATGCCATGTCAGCCCCCTTTACTCACACATATGGGGCTAGCCACATATGTAATTTAAAGGATATTCTAGAAGTCCAAAACCTTATCACAATTAAGGTTTTAGGAAGTCAAAACTCTCTTCCTAGATGGCTATCAAATGATGCTAAATACTTTGCTGCTAGGAGGAGACGGGGTTCCATTCTTTAGCATTATATTTGTTCCATAATTGAGCAGAGAACCTTCAAGTGGTATTTTTAGAGAATAATAGAGCAGGAGATATTTTTTAGCAACCATACAAGCCACAATGTCAAAGGCAACTCCATAGAGAATGTCTCTTTCTTTGTACTTGCATTTGAAGAAAAGAGAGCAGAGAGACCTCACCTTCTGGTTGAGTTTTATCCCATATTGGGCTTCCCAAGTAATATAGTGTGTTTATTTGTGGATTGTGTGTGATTATTTATTATATTCTCTATTTTTCATATTTCATCTTTTTTATACATTTTAAGACAAAAACAAGTAATTAAAGAATTTGAGATCTAAAGGAAATTAACCTTCACGGTAAATATTTCAGTATTTTATTAGCTCCGTTGTGACAAACTATCCAATGGAATATCAATGATAATTTATAGGTCATATTGGTATTAGATTGGTTTTATTGCGGTATTTGTGGAAAGTTATAGGGATCCACGAATCAGTTTAAGAACAAAGTTGTAGAACCCTATCCATGGACGATGAGTATGTTCACAACAACCCTCAAGATCTGGTAAAGGAGAGATTTGCAAGGTTGGAAGAGACATTTACTGACATATCTTGTAATATTTCCCTCCTTGTGGCCATTATATCAAGAAATATCATATTATTTAGAGAAGTTGGATACTTGAACTCAGATATTGGATCAGATGGGAAATTGGGGTATAATAAAGATCGTGAAAAGGAGTCATGAAAAGAACCCGAGAAAGAGTAGCTGAGTTCTAGTACCATAAACCATTCAAATTTTTTATTCAAAATGGAAGAAAAAGTGGACACAAATCCACACCAAGGTCATATCAATGCATTAAAACAAAATCATTGGTTGCAACAACTAGAAGTTTATTTCATCGTTCACCATATATATGAAGAACAAAATATATTATTTGCTATACTAAAGTTAGAGGGACATGCTTTAACTTGGTGGGAGATCCATATGGAAACACTTAGGATGGAGGGTGATCCACTAGTAACTAGGTGGGAGGAATTCAAAACCATCATGAAGTCCCAATTTTACACTATTGGGTAGGACCAATGGATCTAGAGGCACTACTTCAGGTAGAAGCAAGGGAAGAGTGCACTTGAGTACAACACCAAGTTAAAAACGATGGCCATCATGTTAGGTATCTCTCCCAAGAACCCAATTGTAGTCCTTAAGTATTTCGGGGGTCTACATTTCCATCTATGAAAGAAAGTGATGATTTTCAAGCTAAGGACAATGGGAAAAGCATGTGTACAAGAACAATATCTGGAAAACATAGGATACAAGAAAAAGATTCCTTGAAGTGGTTCCAAGAAAAAAGAGCACTAGGAAGCTTCTAAGGAGGGGAACAAGAAGTGGAAAGGGGGAAAATATAAGATCAAGATGACAACCATTGCACATTAGTGAAGGATATTAGTAACCATTATAACTATTTCAATATTGATGATCACATTGAGGAAAAGTACTTGAAACTTCATATATATTTGAACCTAAAGAAATGTGAGAAGGATGAAAAGAAAAATAATCTTCTAGCAATGGATTCAAGTAATTAGTTTGAAATAAGCTCTGATGTATATGGGAATATTGTTTGCACATTAGTGCAGAAGTAGGTGAATCTGAGTAGCCTTCATCACCATGAAGAAAATGAGATGACCAAACTCTTCCACATTAAGATCCTGGTCAAGAAGACCATGATAGACACCATGTTCGACTCTGGTTCACATGCTAATTTCATAGCAACAGATCTAGTCAATAAACTTGGATTGGAGGTTTGTGATCATCCTATCCCATATCCATTGGGATGGGTAAACAAGGATGTGAAGATCAAGGTAATGAAATGTTGTAAGATTAGATTTGTTGTAAGTGTTTATTTTATTGATGAAGTGGAATTAGACGTAGTACCCCTTAACACATGTGGAGTAGTGTTTGGAAATACCTACATGTATATGAGGGATGCAATCTTCATGTGGAGAGAAAACCAATACCGAGTAATCAAGGATGGGAAGTCCTACATCATCAACACACATAAATGAAAGTCAAAGATCTCACTGGTAAGGGAAAACCAAGCCAAGAAGTTGATTAGTTCCAGTAAGAAATATCTTTTACTTTTCTTAAGAGGAAATTAGACCGGGAATGAGTCTATTTTGGTAAAGGAATCCTTGGAGGGGTGTACTAAAGAGTAGAAACATTAGTTGGAGGTTTGTTGTAGGCATACATATGAGTGTGTCAGGAGCCTAAAAGGATACCACCCAAGAGGGAAATTGAGCATGAAATATAGTTATTGCAAGACTCCCCATTGTCAAATATTGGTTTGTATAAACAGTCCATTATATAAGCAAACAAAGTGAAGAAGCAGTTGCAATAATTGTTGGAGAAAGGTGTGATTCGACCAAGCAACTCACTTGTGGGTCACCTATCATAATTGCACCAAATAAGGATGGGAATTGGAAAATGTATATCGGCTACATAACATTGAACAAGATTACACTAAAAAATTGGTACCCTCTGCCAAAGATTGATTATATGTTATATATGTTGCAACTCGAAATATATTTCACCAAGTTGGTTCAAAATCAGGATACCACCAGGTATGCATCAAGGAAGAAGACACCTAGAATACTACCTTCAAGACAAGGTGAGGCTTGTATGAATGGTTATTCATTCCATTTGATTTAAGTAAATCACCATATACATTTATGAGAATGGTGAATGATGTATTATTCCCATATCTAGATTCATTTGTTATAGTCTATATGGATGATATATTGTTTTATAGTGATACCTGGGAGGAGCACATCTCACATCTCATGCAAGTGTTAGAGACTCTAAAGAAGCACGAACTACTGGATAACCTCAAGAAATCTGAGTTTTCTCTATATTCTTTGGTATGTGATTGGTGGAGGGGAGCTCAATATAGATTCCACAAAGATGGAGGCCATCATAAAATGACTAGTTCCTACAAATATCACTGAATTTAAGAGTTTTTTTTAGGGTAGCACAATACTTGTGGAATTTCATAGATTTATTTTCAGTAGTAGATACATCACTCCACACCATAATAGTGAGTGGTAAGAGTTTCTAGTGGGTTAATAATCAACAGAAGACTTTCAATTTTTTGAAAAAAAAAATATCAATAAAGCACCAATTCTCACATTACCAAAATTGAAAAATCCTTTTGAAGTGGAGATAAATGCATGTGGGTATGCCATGGGAGCAGTTTTGATGCAAGGAGGAAGGAATGTATGCTATCATTCTGAAATATTTCATGGGTTAGTTCTCAACTACCCTACCTATGACAAGGAAATCTATACCATGGTTCAAGATGAAATATTTCATGGGGTAGTTCTCAACTACCCTAACTATGACAAGGAAATATATGCCATGGTTCAAGATATCAAGAAGTGGAAGCACTATTTTATGGGAAACAATACCATCATCCATACAAATCACCAATAGCTACAGTATTTGCAGGCCTAGAGTAAGCTACAAAAAATGAGGCATTACAAGTGGATGGGGTTTTACAACAATTTCATCTAGTCATCAAGTATAACAAGAGAAACACAAAAAAGTTGGAAAGCTTGCTTTCAAGGCCTCCCACATGCAATATTACATATTTGGGAAGTCCAATTCACATGGATCCTTTTACTCATGACACATACAGAGAGGAACATACATAAGATGAGGAATTCAAGGAGGTGTTTCAACAACTACAGGTCCAATTACATAAAGAAGAAGGTTACGACAAGGATGACTATCATTTCTAGAATGGGTTTCTCTACAAGATGGACAAGCTCTATATCCCTAAATTTGAATGAATACATTTTATCAGAGACTCTCACACCTCCAAGGTTAAAGGATATTTTGGTGTTGGGAAGATAGTTTCCATATTATAGGGGATTTTTATTGGCCCTTTTGTCACACAAGTTGTAGGTTGGGAAAATCCAAACCCAATCAAAAATATGGTGACAACTAAGGGAAAACCTATCCATTGTAACCTTAGATAGGTATTCCTGTTACTTTAGAGATGAAGTGATCACCTCAAGGGGGGAATCCTGGGTGACCCTAGGGGGAAATGAGATGGAAAATGATACTTATGAATGAATTCCCCTATAGGTTAAATTTCTAGATGGAAAGAGGGTTGGAAAAAAGTCTTGGTAGTAGTTAATGGTTGCCAAGAATTTTAAGCACTTGCGGTTGATGGTAGTACTTTCCCGAGACATAAGAAAATCCAACTATACGAGATATGTGTTAGGTGGAAAAGAAATTTGATCTTGTTTTCCCTATTTGAAATAGTCAATAGAGATATATATCAGCTAGAAACAATCAATAAATTTGCTAGATAACATGTTAAAATTCACGTTAAAAATGCAAGAGAGAAACTAGGAAAACACTCGCACAACTCAAGTAAAATAGCATGAGACTTTAGCAATGAAACAAGGTTGTAAGAAAAAGGTAATGCAGAGATACTATTCAGCCTTATGGATGTATCAAACAAGTTTTCACAGCAGAAAAAACAACCCTAAAAAATTGCAAGTAATCCACCCAAAAAGTATGTTGGGATTAGTAGATTGTAGGGGAAAAATATTAGCAACTTATGACGGTTGAATTGTGAGTTATTCAAGAAAGTGTTTAGGGTTTTCTGTAGCCCTAATGGATATAAAATTAAACTTATTACAGTATAAAATATTTTTTCTAAAAGAGGATTCCCTTAGGGAACAAGAATGCTTACAACATGTAAAAGAAATTCCAACTTGAACAATTCCAATATCTCGTAGTTCTACGTATCCCAATGCAATGATTTTTTTCTCCAATGCAAGAGATTAGTTCCTTTAACTATTGGGTTATGTATTTTTTAAAAGAGAAAGAGCTATTTGTGATACCTCCTTGGGGGTGTAAGCCCTTTTACTCCCCAAGTTAAGCAAAACTAGCTAAGGAAAACCCTAGGAGTGTGTAAACCCTTTTACTCCTCCTAGTATTCCTTTGTGCAAAAACGTAATTCAAGACAATATGATGGCCTTGGTGGGGTGGTATGCACTTATACTCCCAAATAATATTAACAAATTAGACATGTGTTCCAAGAAAATAAGCAACAAGATGGATTCCTTACCTAGTGCAAGTGTAAACAAGATAAACTCCTTCTTTAACCAAGAAATATCCACCATAAAGAAAGAAAAGTAGTCCAAGAGAGATAGCACATCACGTCTTCCACCAATATCAAAGACAAATCATAGAAAGATAAGGTAACCAAGAGAGATAAGGAGGATTTCCCAAGTAGGGTGCAAATTTCAGCCAAATATCCTCTCACAAGAGGGAGAGTTATGATCCAAATGAGATACAAATGATCTCTATCTATGCATAGTTTGTCCACAAAGTTACGGTAAAACACAAGATAAGGGGTGAAAAACTCTTATATTTCGCTTTAAACAAAATAATACTTTTTAATTCATACTTTTACACATAGAAGAAACCCTAAAACATGACATCACCCTCTTTTCGGGCAACATTTGGCACTTTTGGTCAAATCATTGAGTTGGAGAAGTGAATGCTAGGCCTCCAAATGCTAATGCTATTCAATAAATGCCTTTCTTCCATGATAAAATGGTTCTTTCCTCCAAAATGTGCCAAGTGTCCTCAACACCACCAAACCCTATCCCTAATATGACGTCAAGCCCTCAAAGGTGACGTTTTGGCCTCCTTAGGAAAGTCATTTGGGTGGCAGGGGCTAGGTGATGTCCTCCATGATGTCTTTTAGACCTCCGAAGGCATGTATTCATCATCCAACATGTGGGTCCTTGGCATCCAACCTGTGGCCTTCAAGCCCCATGGAAGCCCAATCTAGGCTTGTTCTTCCAAATTTTTCCACTAGCTTGGTCCTGCAAAGACAAATGGATATGCCCTCCAATGATATCAAGAAAAATGCATCATGATGAGTAAATAAAATCAATAAAAGATCCATATAAGAAAGTACATCCAAACCACCTCATAAAAATAAACCAATGGTCAAAGACCCTATGCAATTTTCCAAGTTTGGCTATGGGAGGGTTGAAAAAACAACCTATTGGGTGAATCATACCTCAAGTTTAGGGGTGATTTCCGAGGGGAACTCCTTCTAAGTCATGTGGATGAGGTGTCATGGATGGGGGGAAGAATTTTGGGCATGAGGTTCATGACATACAAGGGGTTTTAGTGTCTCATTATGGGTTCCTTTGTACAGGGTGTGTTGCACCTTCGTTTTCAATGGAACCTTTTTCCAAACCCATTTATTGCCTTTTATTATTTTAGGATGTTTCTAGGTTGAAGCCAAGGTTGGGATTCTACCTAAGAATTAAAAATTGTGCCCACCTTGAATCTACTCTGGTCACATCATGCTTCCCCAAGTTGAAAACATGTGTGGGGCTTCTACCTAAGCAATAAAAATAGTGTGCACACATGCTCCATCCTGGTTGGAATTTTGTATTAGTTATTTTTTATGTGTCCCATCAGTTTCTTATGAGATACATTTCATTGTGTTTGAGATCTCTAGGTGAGCATCTAGAAGGTTAATGTCAAAATATAAGGAGATGAGGGGATGAAGTGTTGAAAATGTCAAGTATGGTCGGGAATGACACGATGACTTGTCAAGAGGACCTCCCAGTAGAAAAATTATCCCTAAGGGTGACCCACTTGCTAGGGAACAATGTCAACCACCAAAGTAAAAATGAGAAAAGAGCATGATGTCCAAGAAAACGTTACATAATCAAAAGTAGAAATAGATTAAACAAACTCAAATGCCTCAAATATTGAAATGACACTCACCATAATAATTGGATTGTACCTCATGGATCAAGACCTAATGTCTTTCAGAAGCCAACTAATGTCATGGATACCATCGTGATGAACCTGGAGCTATGGTGGTAAGGTGGGTATCTGTCTTTGCAAGTGGACAATGATGGTCAGGCTATCTCTTGATACTCCATGTCTACAACCTGATGGCCTTGGGACATGATATCCTTAGTTATCCCTAGGAGTTGGGGATAACAAGCCCAGAATGCAAGAAGATGTAGCAAGGTATATTAGAGGATGTATACTTTGTTGTACTAACAAGCTCAGTAATAGGAAGCAATGTCTATACCATCCATTACCTGTACCCACTTGACCTTGGGAAAGCATTTCCATGGATTTTATGGGAAGCTTACCAAAAAATAGAAGGGGACATGACTATCTATTTGTTGTAGTTGATAGGTTTAACAAGATGTGCATTCTCATGCCTTGTAAAAACACCATCAAAGAATAAGAAGCAACAAACATTTTCTTTGAATAGGTTTGGATGCAATTTTGGATACAAAGGATCATAATCTCAAATAGGGATAGCAGATTTCTTCGTACATTTTGGACTACATTGTGGGAGAAGATGGAAACTAAATTGAAGAGATCTACAACAATCCATCCACATATAGATGGGAAGACATAAGTAGTTAGTAGGAATTTGGTGAAACTTTTGAGGGGTTACAATTAGAAGCATCTGAAGACTTGGGATGAAAATTTGATCTACATATAACACTCTTATAATAGATAAGTTCACACTTCTACTTGTAAGTCACATTTTGAAGCTTGCTTTGGATATTTTCCACCTTCACCATTGGGTGTTGTATTTGGACAACAAGGAGAGAGGGTTGGCGTCACATGAGATGCATTGAGAGAAGAAACAATTGTTGAGAAGATTAGGAAAATACATTGCAAGTATATAAGATGTTTAATAATTCACAGGAAAAATAGAATGCCATACATGATCAACACATAATAGAGAAGTCATTCAAAGTGGGAGATATAGTTTGGTTACAATTTAACAAGGAAAGACTGCAGGGTGCTGGTAAGAAGATAAATTCTCTACAATATGGACCTTTCAATATATTGGGGAAGGTGGGAGATAATTCCTACAAACTTAATATAACCCCATACATTCACATTTACTCAATAGTGAATGTGGAGAATCTCAAACTCTATGAGACTTCCATGTTGGATAGCGAGGAGGAGCAGGTTCTACCTTCCATAGAGGACTTAGCACTTGATGATTGGGAAACGTTTGTAGAGGACATGGTTTTGCAGAAGATGTCTAGAACTACAAGAAATGGATAGCATGACCTTTGGTATATTGGGTTGAAAAGAAAACTTCCAGGAAAAGAAAATTGGTACTCTAGGTAGAAGGTAGAGGAAAAATTTCCCAACCTCATTCAGTAAATATTTTGGGGGCCAAAAGCATACTTAATTGTTGAGGTCAATTCTTTCAAAGTGGAAAAATTGTAGGCATCAACTTGTAGGGTCATTTTAATGGAAGGTACCAGTTTGGAAAATTGAGATTTGAAACCTTCCACAACCATTTGAGGCATAAAATGGAATTTTTGGTGGACTAAAAAATTATTAGATTTAACCTAGACCCCTTGAATCTATTCTACACATCAAGGCCTTTTCAATGGTGTAATAATTGGGTGAATTAGATATCGAATGAAAAAGTTATTCCTCCCACAAGTTGACCTACCACATTGACCACCATGGTATGAGAGATGCCACATAAGCCCCATTTACTCATACACATATGGGGATAGACACATACAAAATTTCAAGAAGATTCTATAAGGTCCAAAACCTTATCACAATTCAAGGTTGAGGAATTCAAAACCCTACTCCTATATGGCTATCGAGAGATGTTAAATATCGAGACACTAGGAGGAGAAGGGGTTCCATTATTTAGCACCATATTTGTTCCATAGTTAAGTTGCGCTCCTAGGGGTGGTATTTTGAGAGAAAAAAAGGGGAGGATAGATTCTGTAGTAATCATATAGGCCATAGTGTCAAACGAAACTCCACATAGAGTGCCTCTTTCTTTGTACTTGCATTTGAATAAAAGAGAGTAGAGCAGCCTCACCTTCTAGCTAGGTTTTCTCTTGTATTGGGTTTCTCAGGTTATATCTTGTGTTTGTTTGTGGATGGGGTGTGATTATTTATCTATATTATCTATTTTTTTCATTTCATCTATTTTATACATTTGAAGCAGAAAACCAGTAATTAAACAATATGAGATCTAAAGGAAATTAACCTTCACAGTAAAGATTTCAGTATTTTATTAGATTTGTTGTGACAAATTGTCTAATGGAATATCTACTATAGTTTACAAATAAAAATGAGTACTTAGATATGATGGTGTGATCACTTCATAAAAAATAATGCAAGATGAGAAGTGACTAAGTAGAGGTGTTGGATTTGTTATCTTTACAATGCCAAAAGAAGAAAACAAATATTTGGAAGATTTATCTAGTAACAATTTGATTTGTTGATATGAATCACTGTAGTATCTCACCTATTCGTTAATATGTAACTCTCTTTAATTTTGAGTGAACATGCAAGGTATATTTTTCATAGAAATATTCTTTATGTATTTTTTTACCTAACATAGGGAGGCTCAATACATGTAGTTGCACGCCCATTGTCCCTAGCCAATGACAACCCTTTCTAGACTTGGAGCAACTTCTTTTCCTGGTATTACGAGGGAAAAACTCTCTATGGCCAAGGGTAAACCACAACAGATAGGTATGACTGCATAAATCAACTCAATTCCATCATATGCTATATAAACTAATGTGCAGAAAAAGATAGAGGCCTACCTCGATCCAACGTTCGATGATGTTCCACCATTGAGCACTTCGACCCAAAGATTTATACCTGCAAGATGTTCTTAACAAATAAATAGAGCAAGTATATAGTGATAATATAAAAGGGATTAGCACATCAGATAACATAATCCATTAGTAAACATTACAAACATGCCCATGGATAATAATCAAATATTTGCACGATACCAATAGTATGGGAAAGGAGTATTTCTATTAATAATTGATCAACAGAAGTGACAACATTACAGACTTTCGTGTCGGCATGGTTCGAAACCAAGAAACCAAGTTCCTTCCAACTAGGCCTCCACCACTTCAATCCTCCACCAAAGGCAAGCTCGAATGAGAGAGACAATGAGGTTGTCTCAACAATAGGGAAAGAGCTAGGGGGATGAACACTGTGTTCAGACTTGAGGGACAAAGGGATGCAGACTCAATATGAAGTAATTTCTCCAGAGTAACTTTTCTCTCAAAGTTGAATGCTTTCTCCTCTTTTCCATAGCTCGAAATTGTGTTCTTATAGCCTTCAAAATGCAACTGAAGGGCTGAGTCAGAACGTTTCCAGTAAATGGAAGGCCAAAGATCAGAGATCTCTTGTCATGACATGGAAACCCGACTCCATTTTTGTATTTTCTGGCACAAATCCCAATGTACACAGGTTGTAGTGGAGCATCTTGTGTATACGCTTGTTGTATAGCTGAGAGGCCACGTATATGTGAAAAAATGTGTATTTTTAGCTCTTGATTCCTCAAAAAGGGATAATAAGCCTACATAGGGAAATGGAAAAAGGCCCTCTATGCAAGATAGCAATGGTGAGGCAAATCTTGCTATAACAGATGCCCCCTAATGTGTGAGATCAGAGGAGTATCTGCAATGGCCGAAATACATTATAAATAACCCAGGAGTGGAGTGGTAGAGAACTAGTTGGATGAACTCGATTTCTCATTATATTTTGTACTGACTTTGCATACATGGCTGCCAAGAATAAAATGTAGATCCATGTGGAAAATATACCAATCAAGTGTTCGTGGCCATGAATAGGAAAATACAAATGTCTTTATATGCCTAAAACTATCATAGTCATGAACAAGGCCCTATGAAACCAGTCTCAAAACCAATCTGAATATATCTATATACCAAGGAGTACAATCTAATCTCCCATGATCACTAAAGTCGAACAGGTGTTGGTCCAATGAAAGTGAAGTAATAACTCAGGAAAGTTGCGACCACATAGTGATGTCTTCAAGTCTTCTACACTATTCGCCAAGGTGCAAGTCTACATCATGTGAATAAAGGAGTTGAGGTCGAACATAATCAGACATCATTTGATTACCGGTCATTGAGGCATATCGTTAGCAAATGAGAAACAACCTACCAATAATGAAAGTAGGTATCAAGGCACCGAGTACATTTCTACAAGTGTGAATAAAGGATTCGGTGTCGAACACTTGAAAAATCCATTGATCAGGAGACATTGATGTATTCCCATCTGTCAATGGCGAGAGAGCATGCCACTAATGACTGCAAGCCTTAAGGTACTCATAAAACTCTAGGTCCCATATCCAGAAAAAATGAGCTGAAGTCGATGGAAAGAGACCCGCTGAAAGGAGAGCATTAAGGCATCTCTCATCATTCGTCATGAGGAACAAAGCAAGAACTTCATGATTTGGTGGAGATTGGATGAAGAACATGTTCATGAACTAACGACCCTGTGCATCTTTCGCGTGTACCAAGTGCAAGTTGTATGTGAAAAAAACCCTCTGAATAACAGTTAATAATGCAAAACTGTTGACAAAGGCGAGGAAACCACCAATAAGGCTAATGGCATCCAAGACACTACACAAATCCCAAAGTGTGAATAGATTCCTTGTCGTCGAACACAAGGGAAACCACCTAGTCAACGACCAATGATGAAATGTCGATTGTTGGGTTCAAGGTGACTTACCAATGATGAAAGTAAGGCCAAGGTGCTTGATAAGACTATAGTATCATGTGATTATGAGACAAACTGAGGGTATGGTCGACATGCAAAGTCAAGATTTTTGAGGAGTGGTCGATGCAGGTTGATAGAATTCCTTTGAACAAGAGCATGAGACATATGGTGGACTCTGGAAACATAGACTCAAATGATGTGACAATTAGATGCAGGAGGCATCAATAGCGTTCTCTATAGGGACTGGAAGAGTAACCAATCGGTAGAGAAAACTCCGTAACGAGATCAGCTTCCTAAGGCCATGCTAAACCCCAAATTATGATGACACAAGGACTTAGTAATTTTGTGCTCTGTTTAAAGGCGACACAACTGCTGCCAATTACAATATAGTACTCCCTTCCCGCCTGTCTTTTTTAGTTTTTTAATAACAAATGAATGTTATGATATAGAGGAGGAAACGAGTGTCGCAAGTAATAAAAACTCATTCCAACAATGGAACATACCTATGCTTAATGCAGGGAAATGCATACGAGATATGGAAAATCGGGATGATGTTTCCTCCAGGGTATAGGGTGTCAAATTGCGAAGGATATAAACAAGGCTCTACTTGGTTGAGGATGCAAAAATGCTTAGGCAATGGTTTATAACGCAAAGTGAGAACTGGCTAAAGGATCAATACTGCAAGCAAGGGCATGAGATGCAATCACAACTTAACGCCAAAAAATATCCTTTTTTATGTCTTGTAGTCTACTTGGTGTGAAAACATGGTAAACTTGTGCCAAATAGACGTCTTTTCAAATCCAATTTATGAGTGTGAAAAAGGAAATTTCACTCGGAGATATTTTCTATTCTTGATAATGATTCGGAAAAGAGCTTAACTAAGACTCATGACCTTTCCAATCCAATTTAATGAGTGTGAAAGGGAAAAATCACTCGGAAATCTTTTCAATTTTTATACGAGTCGGAAAAGAGATTAACTAAGACTCATTTTGCAGATTCTTAATCAACATGTAAAGGGGGAGGCCAAGGCTCCCATATCAATCTTCTGTGGAAAGTCAGTATCTCACAGATAGTTGACAAAATCTTGGGAAAACCCAAAGCTCTCCAAGTCGAGGAGGATAAGGTGCTAACATAGGATATAGTCTTTGTGATAGTTAGAATAATGTCTCTTAATGGAAAAGACATAGGTGGGGGTCCCATCAGGTCATCCCAATCGAAGGGAACCTTGTCAGGACTTGGAGAGAGAAAATTCAGGGGAAGAATAAATCTCTCTCTTTCAAAAGGAGTGGGATTAAGAATGTTGATGAAATGACTAAGAGGTGCACTACTCTCTTCAAGGAGAGTAGTTGTGACCAGAGATTGCACTAGTGTGGCCACTTCTTCAATTATAGGTTGAAGAGGATGCATAGTAACGGGGGCAAGAGATGCTTCACCTTCGAAAAAGGAGGCGAGTTCGGGAGGGGATCGTGGTGGTGGGATCACCGAGGTAATCAAGGGAGGAGTAGTGTGAGAGGAAACAAGGGATGCCTCAAAATATGAAGGGCTCTTGGGTGAGCTCCATGCTTCTGGTATCTCGACAGTAACCAGACACAAGTGAGTAAGGTGATTTCCTTCACAAGTCCTACAAAGAAATTTAGGCTTACGTCTGAGACGTCTTGGCTTCTCGATGTAACTAGCAAGGGAAAGAGAGTCGTCTCCTGAATGATGAATAGAGGCCAGAGACATGACATGGATATGATTCAGAGTGAAAAGGGTGGTGCCCCCAACATTATCGGTAGAGGTTGGGAGTGATTTGTTGACATAATTTGTAGAAAAAGTTGACCCATCTCCGACATGACTGGCAGAGGTTGGTGACAGAGCACTAGTGTGACTGATAATGACTGGGCTAGCTATATATTGCGGAATTTGATTCCATGGTCTGAGGAAGATTGATTATGAAACATTGCAAACCAGGAAGGATCTTGGTGTACTCCCTGTCCCTGCCCAGAAGGGTGATATCTCATGCTAAAATGATCTGAAGAACTTTGGGCGGGTATCATCACTGAGGTATGTGAAGAGACCGAGGTTGGATAAGAACTATTCAAGTGAGGATATATGTTTCCCCCTTGCGAGGGGGTCCCATAGAGAGGGTAACCCAAACTGCAAAATTGATTTTCCCCATATGAAATACCTGGAGGCATTGGAGGGCCTATCATGGGAGAAATGTTCGAAGGAAATGACATGGCAGATGACTGATGCATGGGTGGTGCATGATAAGTGGGAAAGGATCCCATCTGGGCACTAGCTCCTAGAAGAGCATAGCTACCATGGGATTCAAAAGGAGGAAGGTTCCAACCTCCCATGGGGACATGACTCATATCAAATGAAGAAGTAGGCATCGAAGCCATGATGCCCCTAGGTCCCATGATAGGATTCATATACGTAGAATAGGGAGAGGATTGCATGGGTGAAGTCATATCAACAGAAAAATTACTGATGACCCAAGGCATGGACTAAGTGTTGTAATTCCACATACTGTTGTAAAGAGCGGAAATATCTGTCCCCATGAAATGAGTAGGCATCATGGGGTAGGTAGCAGCAAATGAGGGAGCAAAAGAAACTCCACTATCCATGATGGTGAAACCCAATAAACACTCCTAAGGTCAACTAGTAGTCAAAGAGCATACCAAACAAATTCGAGTGGCCAATATGCATGAAAACGGGCTAAAGTGGCTGAGTGGCCTCCCTTGCTAAAGAAGGTATGTCTTATCCAAGAGGGACTTGAGACTACCCGCTAAAGTTTGGAGGTAACATAATTAGTTATAGAGGAACTCATGGACTTAACAACCAGTCGGTCAGATCCCCCTAGAGAGGTAATCCTCCATAAAGGTTGTGTGTTGTTCGACCTCTATCTGACTCAGGATACAAGCAGAATAACCCCTGCAAGTAACCTATGAGATACCTAAGTCAAGAAATTAATAAACCACTATATAACCGATGCACATGAAAGCAATCGTAAGTCTGGATCACCGTATGGGCAGGGTAGAAAAGCCCGAAAACTTGAAAGCACCACCTCTCACAAAGGTATGAGTACTAGAAAGATCCCCAAATACGAATAAATCCACAGAAATATCTCTGATGCTAGGCGAGTATCCAGGGGTTACCCCTTCATCTAAATTCGCATGACCTTGTGATTAACTCCGGTGTGAGCAGAGCCTCCTGATATTACCAATTATACAATGGAATTCTCAAATCCATGTCTCAGACACATATGTTGATTTAATTGCCTTCGAGAATTTTACTCACAAAATCCTATCCCAAGGCACTAAATCCTAGACTAGTTTGTGCACCCTAAAAATAAAATCGTGTCTAATCAATTTTATTTTAAAGCGTAAATTTTATTGGTCATGATTAATCAAAAGGGTACGGAAGTGAAACTCATGATGTTCTGACTCTGCAAGAGGATAAAATTAAATATAATGCAAAGTCTATCTTTAACTCTTCATTGAATGATATGCTAAAAAAACAATGCAATTTTCGATTTCAACTCTGCAATTCAGAAATAAAATGCAATCTTTCACTAAATGTACTAAACTAATGATAAAGGTTCAAAGATAAAAATGTTAACCAATGAAAAATGCCTATATTTTTGTATTTTCAATATATCAAAGAGAAAATGCATGGACTGAGAAGCAACCTAATATAAATAATTCTACTAGGTATAAGAAAAATGATTTAAGTAGAAAGTCAAGTAACCAAACAAACAACCCAGGGCTCAAGGACAAATCAAAAGTGAAAAACAATGAGAAAGACGATGCCCATAAATTCAACTCCCAACAGGCTTCCTGTCAACCCAGAGAAGCTCAACAGGCACTATAGAAACCTAAGAAACCTCAGCACACATCAAATCTCACCCAACAATCACTAAACCAAGAAAATAAGCCAAGAAAAGTGGTATACGCAACTGTTCAGGAGAACAGTGCGTATATACGCATCTTGCAGAGATGCAGGACGCGTGTGTATGCAACTGTAAGGCAAAAAGGGGCATATAGGATTTAAAACAAGGCTAGGCAAGAGAAAAAAAGTTGGAAGCTCAGACTCAGAGTGAATAAAATATATCAAGAAGTGATATGACAAGAAACACAAAGGAAAAAGAGAAATGCAAGAAGAAAAATACTTCAACCCTTAGAAGGAAGATCTGTCCCCAGTGGAGTCGCCATTTCTGTTACGAGGGAGAAATTCTCTATGGCCAAGGGTAAACCACAATAGACAGGTATGACTACAGAAATCAACTCAATTCCATCATATGTTATATAGACTAATGTGCAGGAAAAGATAAAGGCCTACCTCGATCCAACGTTCGATGATGTTCCACCGTTGAGCACTTCGACCCAAAGCTTT
Source organism: Picea engelmannii (assembly GCA_009831015.1). Lineage (NCBI taxonomy): Eukaryota > Viridiplantae > Streptophyta > Pinopsida > Pinales > Pinaceae > Picea > Picea engelmannii. The sequence goes on along the minus strand of ML817161.1, from coordinate 97,119 downwards.
ATACCTACAAGAAGTTCTTAACAAACAAATAGAGCAAGTATATAGTGATAATATAAAAGGGATTAACACATCAGATAACATAATCCATTAATAAACATTACAAACATGCCCATGGATAATAATCAAATATTTGCACGATACAAATAGGACGAGAAAGGAGTATTTCTATTAATAATTGATTAGCAGAAGTGACAACATTACAAAATTCCGTGTCGGCACAGTTCAAAACCAAGAAACCAAGTTCCTTCCAACTAGGCCTCCACCACTTCACTCCTCCACCAAAGGCAAGCTTGAATGAGAGAGACAATGAGGTTCTCTCAACAATAGGGAAAGATATTGGGGGCTAAACACCGTGTTCAAACTTGAGGGACAAAGGGATACAGACTCATTATGAAGTAATTTCTCTAGAGTAACTTTGCTCTCAAAGTTGAATGCTTTCTCCTCTTTTCCATAGCTCGAAATTGTGTTCTTATAGCCTTCAAAATACAACTGAAGGACCAAGTCGGAACGTTTCCATTATATGGAAATCCAAGGATCAGAGATCTCTTGTCGTGACATGGAAACCCGACTCCATTTTTGTGTTTTCTATCACAAATCTTGATGTACGCAGGTTGTAGTGGAGCAGCCTGTGTATACACTTGTTGTATAGCTAATAGGGCGTGTATATGTGGAAAAATGTGTATTTTTAGCTCTAAATTCCTCAAAAAGGGACAATAAGCCTGCATAGGGAAATGGAAAAATGCCCTCTGTGCAAGATTGCAATCGTGAGGCAAATCTTGCTATAACACCTGGTGGATATCCAATGATGAATTATGCACCTACTCCCAATGTTGTCCCAAAAATCCCTCAACTTCAAGGCATTGTGTATGCACCTTTAGGTTTAAGACTAGGATGGAAGCCATCAAATGGTTTGGCCCCTCAACAAAGACCTACTTCAACGTATGCCATTTGCAATGGTAAAAATTCACTTGTTAAATTGGATATATTGAACATAGTATACTTTTTATTTGTCTTGCTATGATTGTGATTTATCATGTAGTTTTCAATGTATTTATCATAGATTCCAAATAATCCTATGTAACAAAGGAAAACAAGGGTTTTCTATTTGATGAATATGTACTAGGAAAGTAGTTCTACCTCCTTATTTTCCCATATTTGTTCTTTTCTACGTTATTTTCCAAGTCAAACTAGATTATGGCACCTACAATTTAGAAGATAATTCCTATGACTGAATCTTGTTAAACCCCCCTACTGGTTGACCCTTTTTTAAATTTCCTTCCAATTAAAATTCAACATACTATTCCTATTCAAAATCAATAACAAAGACTGACTCCATGCACCATTTTTCTCTACTATAAATCCAATCTAAGCTTCATTTGTTAAATAGGTTGTCCTTGGGTAACAAAAAATGACTCTTTCCTTAGGAAATATTGAGATTACCCCCCTCTATCCCGATAACTATATTGAAGTCCTAGACTAGTGTAGGAAGGTGCATCACATGCAGTATGACTTGGCATTTGGTCCATATAACCATGTTTATATACTCGATATTATGAAATATTCCATTGAATTGCATGGAGGAGACATCATACATATTATATATAGTTGGAAAATTTTCAGAGAATGAGTGGGATCTATTGAGGCCTCAACTAGGCCCAGGTCCTAGGGCCTACCACCTCCCCCCCAGTCCTACCCAAAAAAAGAATTTTTTTAATACTTATTGATGGCAACTCGCTATTTTTCATAACTTATTATTTTGATGCAATGAATGCTTTGAGATGATTTAAATTTCTTTGAATGGTTTTCCTAACTTGTTTGTCCATTAATGTTAAGGGTGGATTATTGAGTGGTTACCCAATTGAACTTACTATTATCTTAGTGTCTTTGCTTGAATGACTATGCATTGCTACTTTCTTGTGTTCGTAATGGGTGATCTCCTTAATTATTTGGATCTACATAAATAATTCATTTCGAGTCCCTATGTCATGGATCTTTCTATTTCACTGAGCTCTTGGTTGGCAATCAAGTTGATCCTTACTTTCATTTTCTTTCATATTGCTTCTATGATTGGATAGGATATCACCTAATCCTTATTTGATCTTGCTTATTTAATGAAAATAGACCTCAATTGAATGAGTATTTAGTGATTGGTTTGTTCCTAAAGCATGTGAAGTTAAACAATGACTCAAAATTTCACATTAAGATAAATCTTAGTGAAGCCTACAAAATTAGTTGAATGTCTAAGTTCTTATGACAATGGTATTATTTTGATCAATGATATTATTTTTGTGGCTGAGTTCTTATGAAATAATGATTGTTTGAATTGTGCTTTGAGTTCACCTAGATCATGAGCTTGGTTTTAATCATATGAGAATCATTTGGATTATTTATGTAACAATATATGTAGTGCTTTCAAACATCCTCCTTTTTGCAAGGGTCTTACCAAAATATCTTTTTTGATATTATGATGCTTTGATGAAAATATTTTCCTTTACTCATTATGAATGGTTCATGAATAGTTTCTCTTAGGGAATTTTAGTCATATGCATGGAGAAATGAATGTATTTATGCTTACTAGACAAATTCATAACAACCTTTGGACTTTTCTCACTAATTTATATGATTATTGCACATACATTTTTAAATGATTATGACTTAATGGTTTTGATCTATACTTTGAAATTGAGGTTTGAATTGATAGCCACCAAGGATCTTTTGATTTCTTTGTGGACATTATGATTCCATGTTTTCCTTGTCCTTCTTCCTCAAAAGATCCTTGCCAAAGTTCCCTTCTTTAAATTATGATAGTTTGATTGAATGTGTTTCATTGCTTATTTGAAAGAGCTTTGAATGTTTTATGTTGGTGCCATTCTTATTGTGTGTGTTATCTGAAATGGATCTGAACAAGAAAATTGTTGTAATACTTAGTACTTTATAATGTAATTCAATAATAATTAATTAAGGTTAGATAAATTATAAAGGACAATGCAAGTGTTAAAAGATTTAAATGAGACCGAGAGAGGAAAAAAAAGAATTAAATA
>ML817161.1:63000-82731 GCA_009831015.1 Picea engelmannii | reverse complement strand
GTTGTAGTGGAAGAGAGTTCCTTATCTATCGCAGGATGAATCAGATTCTTGTAATGCTTTATGTTGAGAAGGTTAGGTAAGAATGTGAGTAGAAAGGTTGGGATGAGAAATATAGAATCTTATTGCTTGGTTTTTTCACCATGTTGGCCTCATAGCCTAGGTTGGTGGTGGTATCTACACTAGATGGTTGTGGTTCAATGGAAATTTTCTCTTACATGACCAATCTCTTGGACCAATTTTTGTTAAAAGATAAGTCTCATTTTTTTGTTTATGAATATGCAACATTACTATTACTCCCAGCCATAAAAACATTATGTGTTATGCATGCTGTGTCATTTTTTTTTTCCGATTTTGAATTTAAGTATACAAGGAAATGAAGGAAAATTTCATGATGCAAGAGAAGAAAATGATTTACATCTTTTCAGAAATGTGTTTTAGATTGTGGAGGTGACCACCCTTCAAACTTGCATTTTTCAAAGACATTAAAAGGTTAAATGACTGAATAATAGCTAAACATCTATGAGGAAATAACCATGCACAAGTGCAAAGGAAGGCTACTAGGTGGGCTTGAAACAAGAGAACTCTTAGCTCACACATACACAATACATAGGATAAGACGCCATGTAAAACTCAAGTGAACCACTATCTAAGGGAGTTTTAGCCTTTGGAATACATTGTGCAAGACGATTAGATATAAAGTCTACCTAATAAAATATCACCCCATGCTTGAGCACCCCATGCATAATCAAAATCCATCTTAACCATATGTATCTAGTGCACCGTCTACCATACAAGAGGTTCAAGAGAATTGTTAAGGCTTGAAGTTATCATAAGAATGGAGGGAGGCCATGAAGCCTAAGGAAATGGCTAGACACTATGGAGTTCACTATGGTTTAAAATTGATTAAATATTTATAACCTAAAAGGTTACATATAAAATAAATAATGCAATATAGAAGATGAAATACTCAAAGAAAATGTGTCTAAACTAAAATGTGTGCTTGGGTGGTACAACAGCTATTTGATAATACTTATTTCAATAGGTCAATGAAAATGTATCACTTTGATGTAAGAGTTTCACATGGTGTATTTTACAAATAAAAAACACAATCCTAAGACTCTAACACAACTCAATTGAACTTCACTCAAATAGTTAAATAGTAATTAGGCCTTCAAAGTGCTTCAATGTATGGTGATGCAACCCACCATAGAAAACACATGAAGGCATGAGAGGAACTATGATTCCACTATAGTTTAAGATGAAAGGGGACCTATGGGAAAAAAAATCCTCTATCTCCAAGGTCATTCTCAAAACTCATATTTTTCTACAATGTGCCTTAAATGAAGCCATATACCTTCTTTGACTTATCAATAAATCCTTGAATCTATGTAAGAGGTTGGTGGGGAAAGTATTTTCACATAATAATGGGAGCATGGGTTGAGTACAATATTCATGTCATGGGAAGTGTAAGAGTCCTACATTTCGCTAGTTATAGGTAATGTCATCCATCATTTCCACCAATGATATCATTGTCATTGACTCTAACATTGTGGGAAGCACTCTAACATTAATTCTCTACATATTTCATGTTTTATTCTCCATTTCCAACCCATACCAATTTGGAAATTAACCAAAATCAACATTAAGAAGAGGAAAATTGTAGACTTTGGATGAAATATAGTGGTTGTAGGTGAGCATATAGGATAGGTAATATAATAATTCATCATTCACTATCCATTATATACTCTTTATATCCCTGAGAGACAAATATAGTTCTTTTAGGAAATTCTTAGAAATAATACAACAGATTAAGCTCTTTCTATCCACAGTAAAGACAACTAGAGAGAATAATATATCTAAGGGACCATGAAGTACATAAAGTGAATATATTCCTTATCTTGCATGTTTTAGTGGAAGAGAGTTCCTTATCTATCGCGGGATGAATCATATTCTTGTAATGCTTTGTGTTGAGAAGGTTAGGTAAGAATGTGAGTAGAAAGGTTTGGATGAGAAATATAGAATCTTATTGCTTAGTTTTTTCACCATGATGGCCTCATAGCCGAGGTTGGTGGTGGTATCTACACTAGATGGTTGTGGTTCGATGGAAATTTTCTCTTACATGACCAATCTCTTGGACCATTTTTTGTTAAATGATAAGTCTCATTTTTTTGTTTATGAATATGCAACATTACTATTAGTCCCAGTCATAAACAAATTATGTGTTATACATGCTATGTGTCATTTTTTTTTTTTTATTTTTTTTTATTTTGAATTTAAGTATACTAGGAAATGAAGGAAAATTTCATGACACAAGAGAATAAAATGATTTACATATTTTCGGAAATGTGTTTTGGATCGTGGAGGTGACCACCCTTCAAACCTGCATTTTTCAAAGACATTAAAAGGTTAAATGACTGAATAATAGCTAAACATCTATGAGGAAATAACCATGCACAAGTGCAAAGGAAGGCTACTAGGTGGGCTTGAAATAAGAGAACTCTTAGCTCACACATACACAATACATAAGATAAGACACCATGTAAAACTCAAGTGCACCACTATCTAAGGGAGTTTTAGCCTTTGGAATACATTGTGAAAGAATATTAGATATGAAGTCTACCTAATAAAATATCATCCCATGCTTGAGCACCCCATGCATAATCAAAATCCATCTTAACCATATGTATCTAGTGCATTGTCTACAATACAAGAGGTTCAAGAGAATTGCTAAGTCTTGAAGTTCTCATAAGAATGGAGGGAGCCCATGAAACCTAAGGAAATCGCTGGATGATATGGAATTCACTATAGTTTTAAATTGTTGAAATATTTCTAACCTACAAGGTTACATATAAAATAAATAATGCAATACAGAAGATGAAATACTCAAAGAAAATGTCTCTAAACTGAAATATGTGCTTGGGTGGTACAACAACTATTTGATAATACTTATTTCAATAGGTCAATGACAATGTATGGATTTGATGTAAGAGTTTTACATGGTGTATTTTACAAATACAAAACACAATCCTAAGACTCTAACACAACTCAATTGACCTTCACTCAAATAGTTAAATAATAATTAGGCCTTCAAAGTGATTCAATGTATGGGGATGCAACCCACCATAGAAAACACATGAAGGCATGAGAGGCACTATGATTCCACTATAGGGGAAGATAAAAGGGGACCTATGGGAAAATACATCCTCTGTCTCCAAGGTCATTCTCAGAACTCATATTGTTCTACAATGTTCCTTAAATGAAGTCATATACCTTCTTTGACTTATCAACCAATCGTTGAATCTATGTAAGACTTTGGTGGGGAAAGTCTTTTCACATAATAATGGGAGCATGGGTTGAGTACAATCTTCATGCCATGGGAAGTGTAAGAGTCTTACATTCCGCTATTTATAGGTAATGTCATCCATCATTTCGACCAATGATATCATTGTCATTGACTCTAACATTGTGGGAAGCACTCTAACATTAATTCTCTACATATATCATGTTTTATTCTCCATTTCCAACCCATACCAATTTGGAAATTAACAAAAATCAACATCAAGAAGAGGACAATTGTAGACTTTGGATGAAATATAGTGGTTGTAGGTGAACATATTGAATAGGGAAGATAACAATTCATCATTCACTATCCATTATATACTCTTTATATCCTTGAGAGACAAATGTAGTTCTTTTAGGAAATTCTTAGAAAGAATACAATAGATCAAGCTCTTTCTATCCACACTAAAGAGAACTAGAGAGAATAATATATCTAAGGGACCATGAAGTACATAAAGTGAATATATTCCTTATGTTGCATGTTTTAGTGGAAGAGAGTTCCTTATCTATCGTAGGATGAATCAGAATCTTGTAATGCTTTGTGTTGAGAAGGTTAGGTAAGAATGTGAGTAGAAAGGTTGGGATGAGAAATATAGAATCTTATTGCTTGGTTTTTTCACCATGGTGGCCTCATAACCTAGGTTGGTGGTGGTATATACACTAGATGGTTGTGGTTCAATGGAAATTTTCTATTACATGACCAATCTCTTGGACCAATTTTTGTTAAAAGATAAGTCTCATTTTTTTGTTTATGAATATGCAAAATTACTATTACTCCCAGTCATAAAAAAATTATGTGTTATGCATGCTATGTGTCATTTATTTTTCTGATTTTGAATTTAAGTATACAAGGAAATGAAGGAAAATTTCATGACGCAAGAGAAGAAAATGATTTACACCTTTTTGGAAATGTGTTTTGGATCGTGGAGGTGACCACCCTTCAAACCTGCATTTTTCAAAGACATTAAAAGGTTAAATGAATGAATAATAGCTAAACATCTATGACCACCCATATTTCTCGATTATGTCATCACTCTATGATTTCAATGTTCAACTTGTTACATCCACATTCTCGATCAAGGTATTTAACATGTTTATGCATGGAAACAATTCCTCTTTGTATCCCACCTTGTGGAATCACAAGACCTTAACATTGAAATCCTTGGGTTCCTGTCCTTGGCTTATTTTTTTGCTCGCAATGATTTGTGGAAGGTTCAACATCATTGTACATATCATAGAGGAATGAATAAGTAGGCTTTGAGGCAATGCTGAGTAGCAACTACATGTCCATGACACAATGAAAAGACACAATGAAATGAATGGTAATGCTCTTTGTCATGTGAGACACAATGAAAAATGTCACAAGACTTTCAAAGTTGCATATATCATGTCACAAGATTTTGGAAGTTGCATCATTAAGAGAAGCTAAAATTATCATTAAGTGTATAAAAAAATTACATTCACAGATATATACAATCCATAGAAATAGCCTTGTGTATATTATCAGCTATATAATGTACATCTAACTGTCTAATAAAATTATTACATGACATCATGAATTTATTTTAGTCTTCTTTTTTGCTTTCTAGTTCTTAAGCAAATCATCCATGTCCATGTCTTCATTTACTAGGTGCTCTTCAGCAGATGATGTTGTTTCAGTCCTTTCACGTTGAGTATGTCTAGTCTCGTACCTATGACGTGGATGCTGCTGTGAGGGGCCATTACCTAAAATAATAAAAAATATTAAATTTATATGGCCATTTTTTAAATATCATGGAAGTAGTTCATTAATATTAAAAAAAAATTTGCAATGTAAGTATTTACCTAATCCTCTAGTCGGCACCATTGGAATGGTTGTCGAACTGTTCACCTGATCTTCAGGTCGAGGATGATCATCTATGACATTCTCTGCCATTGAAACATCAAAATTTATAAGTACAAAATTATTAAGTATATGATTAATATATAGACATTTTATCGTTGTGGGCCTCAGTCAAAGGAACATCTTGGGGTTGCACCTCACTGGGATGGGGCTGCTAGGGAGCACCATGATCTTATGGTGGCATTTCACTATCAACGCTATGTTTTTCAGTACTAATGGTTTCGTTGATAGTGTTTCTCCCCTGATTAAAACAAAGTAAGACATTAAATTATGGACGATATCAAACATTTACGTATTTTATAAGTAACAAAAGGTTAATGTGGACTGATTTTTATTTACCTTACCCGCAAATTAGATCTTGGGGTCTGCCCCATGCTTTTCCTACGATCAACCATAGATTTATAACCGTACTTGTAACCAAGTTGAAGGTCTTCCTCTGTGGTTTCAGTTCCGAAGTCCTGCATTGCATAAGGGTATGGATTTTTAATGTTTTTCACTGCAATTACCTTAAAGTTGTAAGGTGATACAAATAATATTCTTAAGATGTTTGGGTACTTAAGATTCATGACTGTAACATCGAGTAGCCACCCTGGCCTAGCTTGTGTTGGCCATGTTTGACAATCAATTCTTTGGTTGCCTTCGAAGTGTCCGGCAACATCATCAAAATTTTCAAGTATGTTATATATAACCACACTTTTATTTAGATCTAAAGAAAAATAAAGCTAGTATTGAATTCAAAAATTTGTAATTTACCTTAGTGTACCACTTATTTATTCTCCTAATTTTTTCAAAATCTTCTCTTTTGCATCATCAATGATTTCCTTCCACTCCCTCTCTGGAATTGAGGGAGGACGCTCAAACCTAGGATTTCTTGCCAAGCTTCATCTATAAACATACCGGGTATATTTTGAATATTCACCCGCTGCAGATGTGACCACTTTTGTATTGAACGTGTCTACACTAAAGAGGCCTTCAAAATAATCCATAAGTTCCTTTTTGAGGTTGGAATTATGTCAATTCCACCTCATGCGTAAGGTTTCCCCAAAAATATACAAGGCCTTGCTCTCTACGTGCCTATAAAAAAGGTCATTTCCTACAGTTAAAAAGATATGATCATTAATTTAAAATTAATAATCTAGATGATTTTAGTATGAGGACAACATTAAACGATTAAAATATGAATTAAAACTACATGGGAGTCTTTATTGTTTTAATGGAAGTCCATTATCGTCGACCAAAAATGTGCATGGAAGGGTCCCCATGCTTGTCACACATATAGCTCCAGAAAATGAAACCATCTCAACCACATCACTATGATCCTCATATTTTCCACCATCCACTATGATCCTCGTCTTTGTCACCATCTCTAGACTATGATCGAGGTGTGGATGCATGTCGGTGCGTGTCATGGCTCTTATCTAAATGAGGTGTGGAAGATGGAGAAGTAAATAGTTCTCTAGCAGCTGTATGACCACCCGCATCAGGACTCTGTAGCGTTTCTGTAGCACCACTACTACCAACTCCGGGTTGAACAGGCTCCAAATATTCCTTTATAATTTTTTTTTTTTTTTTTTGTGAGATAATGTAAAAGTTAAAGAACAATGTATCATAATTGAACATATGATTGCATTAAAAAACAAAAAATTAAATTATGGTTCTAGCTTATATGTGTTAAGTTGTGACATAAGGAGCTTGATCCTTTCTTTGACGTCCAGAGTTTGTTCTGGACGATCTAACAAGCTAACAAGTTCCTTGTTAGCTTTAATGATCTTTTTTCTTAATAAGAGCATCGAATCAGTGCAAGAATAAAACCCCTCCTCATCAGCGGAATCATGATCCACATGGCCGACTGACTACATATAATTTCAACAAAAACAATGTTATTTCAATAAAATTATGTAAACAAATAATAAAAACAACGTAAAATGAAAGTGGAAATTGATAATCATTTACATGTTCTGCGGCTGGCCCTTTTCCATGATCATCCTGCTACATTAAAATATAATTAGAACCCTCAAATATTTAAAAAATTGTTAATGATAACAAAAAAACAATGTTAAAGATAATATTTACAACAATGTTAAAGATAATAAAAAAATATAATGCAATAAGTAGATGTTTTTTAAAGAGGTGTTGCATAAGAACCTGCACACTATTAGTCAATGTTTCTATTCGATTCAAATAGTAATCCACTAATAACTCTTCCCCGGGAGCTATCTTTTTTATTACGCACATGACTACTCGATTCTCTTCACGTCCCTCAAATATGCAATTCAGTTGTTTATTTTTTGTCTCGAGTCGTGTGTTATTTATAAACCCTGCGATATTTCCAGAAGATTTAGGCCTTCCATCAATATAGATAGTCACTCCCTTATTTTTATCCTTGTTTATTAGTTGTATATAATTTTCGGCGAGTGCATATCTCCGCATACTTCGCATGTATTGGACCAACCGCATCCAATCGTTATAATTGTAACACATCCCGACATAGTCCATCAATTCAGTTACTGTATTGTATTTTACAATTATTCAATTCATGGAAAATAACCCCAAGCCATGTAGGGAGGATGGTGCAATGCGATATGTCCTATTGTTGACAACGAGGTCAACATCTATAGGAGGTAGTTCCTTAGGTACCCATTGCTTCACTAGATGATTATACATGAGTGGAACATCTATGTCTTATATGCTCTCATCATCAAAAGAGCATGATCCTCCTTCAGCAAGAAAAAATTTCATGCGTATACAAAATTTTATTCTGACTTTTTCACCTCTGGTCCTTATTTTCTTATCATATCTACTAGATGTAGTCTCATTTCCAGCCTCTATTTGTCCTAAGCTTTCCTCACTCGACGAATAAATATCTGACATGTACCTGTTTGGTTGTACCTTCAGTTGCATGTGCACATGTTGTTAGTTAGTAGTCCATCATCATATTCACAGTTCTAAATAAAAATTTTATATCTTTAGTTTTGGATGCACAATTAGACCTAGGGTGCAATTACCAAAATTAGTGGTCAACTACCTAATTTAATGTGATATCCCTCTTGATTTTGGACATATTAAGGACATATTAAAAATGTTAAAACACTAAGGACATGATAAATTTATCATATGGATCTAAAACAAAAATAGTATTAAGGTTGTTGTTTGTTGGATTTGTGCAAAATGAACCTAAACAAAAAATTCTCACTTGAACTTGAGCAATTCCATAACTTCTAGAAATGGTATAGAAAAATATAAATACTAGACTAGGATAACCCAACTAGGCACCCTCTACTCAAGGAAGACGAACCACACGACACAAAACACCTCTAATTTTTGCTAACCCCCATGTGTTGCATTGTCAACTCCCATAAGGCCATCCTAAACCCCAATACTATAGGGAAACAATAATAGTTTTGTAGAAACCTAGGGTTGAACATGGGTATCTACCTAATCCATGTTGCATGACAAGAACAGACCACCAAATCCTGACAACAACAAAAACACATGCTAAACCATATTGCATGATAAACCTATGGAATTAAATAAGGACTTAAGGGTGGCAAGGGAAGTAGTGGTAAGATAGGGTATCTACCTAATCCATCTTGCATGATAAGTGACACATATTCCATGTGCATTTGGTTGCATGGGCATCATTCATGAAGATGTTTTTTTTACAAGAACGGGTATGGATTTCTATTAGAGTTTGGCCAAAATGCCTTTCACCGATTACATTATATCGGGCATAGCCATTAAATTTTCTTCTACTAACTGATCATAGGCCTCAAAATTTGGCAATCCATAGATTTTACTCGAGACTATCGAGTCTATCTCCATTATTTTCCCTATCTTAAATAGGCATACAAACTGGTTCAGTAAAATGCAGAAAAACATAGCAAAAATTATGGTATGGAGTCCCACTCCTCACTCCCTTCTATCAAGAGGAAGCCTGCGGGAAGTGGAACTGCCCTGTTGGCTTCCAAATCAGCCTCCTTATTATTTCCCCTCAGAACATGAAGAAAGGATGTTGTCCGGAGAGATTTCACCAAAATTCTGATTCTTGAAATCACTCTTGCCAATCTGATATCTGCTGGAAAGGAATCCTCCACTAAGACTTTGATAATGGACTGAGAGTCTCCAATGATACTAACATCTGAAATACCATTAGCCTTTGCTTGCTTGAGACCTTGTAGAAGTGCCAAGGCCTCAGCTTGCATGCTAGTAGACTGCTCTAATCCCCAAGCGAACTTTGACACAATTATGCCCTCTTTATTTTTTATAATTCCTCCCGCCCCAGCTAATCCAGGATTGCCTTTCGCTTCCCCATTGAAAAACAAGGAGTATCTGGATTGCCTGAGGAGCATATCAGAAAGGTCATTCTCCTTTCCTCTGAATTTCCACTCTTTTATATTCTTGTGCTGCCTTATGTCGCCAGAGAATTGGAGATTCAACAAGGCACCCCAATCTAAATCTTGTTGGATTAGGTTCAAGTCCGACAAATGTTCCCCCAGACTTTCTTTCCATAGACCTTTTATTTTAATGATGATGAACTATGAGTTTAATATTGCATCTTTGAAAAATATTTTATTACGCTCAAGCCAAATTTGCCAGCAAACAAATTTCGGCAAGGAGAGCCATGCAGCTTTAAAATTTTCATTCTTTGGGAGCGTTCCTAGATAGAGATTTCACCAATTTGAAAACAGATCTGTGATAGACCTGGGTAAGATAAATTCGGTTTTCCAATAGCTCAATAGGCCTTGCCAGATTTCTCTTGAAAAATTGCAGTCTAAAATGATGTGTTGGGCATTCTCCTCACTATCACAACATAAATGGTAGTGAGAGGGACCTTGGAACCCTTTTTTCTTCAATCTGTCAGCTGTTAAAATCCCTCTGTGACATAACAACCAACAAAATGAGTCAACCTTTGGCATGGATTTGGAATTCCAGAGCCCTTTCCAAACAACAGGATCAGGAGGGATGTGAGGACAAACTTGGAGGCTTTTATATCCCTACGCAACTGTGTACAGTCCTAGGGTGACGCACATCCTTCTTTCCCACACGCAGAGGCGCCTTACCATTTAGCAGAGATAGGAGAAGATCACGAGCGTAAGTCAGCTCTAGAGGAATGGGGGGAAGTCTCCAACGTAGCCAAGTACTACCTGCCCACTCGAAGATGTCCCAAAGATTTATGTAGCCTGCGTTGTTTAGCCACAAACGAAGCGTGTGCAGAGAGCAGTGAGACGATAGGGGAGGATACATCATGATGTAGTCGTCCCATATCCTAATTTCTTTGTTGTTGCCTGGAATCCAATATGCTTTGTCTCTGATCAAAGGGGCTGCTTTGTGGCAAAGTTTGATCAGATGTGAGCCTGTAGTGGGCAGATAGGTGTCCAAGCATCTTTTCCTCTTCCCCCTGAAGTATTTCTTCCATAGAGCTCTTTGAGCCCAACCTGGGTGTGTTCCAATGATCCTCTAGAAGATCTTGGCTCCCATGGCTATGTTTTGGAGGATGAGATGTTTGAAGTTGAGGCCTCCTTCAATCTGTGGCTTGCAAATTTTCTCCCAACTTACCAAGGGGATTTTCCTGTCATTGTGATTGCCCCCTTTCCAGAAGAACTTACGAATGAAGGCTTCCATTTTTTTGATAATGCCTACAGGTGAAAGAAAGACAGAGAATTGAAAGATGGGGAGGCTACTGAGAACGGATTTGATGAGGACAGTTTTGCCAGCAAGGTTTAACCAAGAGAAACCCCAAGCTTGAATTTTGGCCTTAAATTTGTCCAATAGAGGAATCCAGTCTCTGCTGTAAGCCAGTTTACGGAAGATGGGAAGGCCCAAATAAGTAAAAGAGGACCAAGAAAGGGAGGCAGAAAAACCAAGGATTCGAGAGATGGAAGAGAGGGTGGAAGCAGAGATATTCCAGCAAAAATTTTTACATTTACCTTTGTTTAAACAACTGCCTGTAGCTTCACTGTAGTCGTCCAAGACCTCCTTAAATCTTAAAGCAGATCTGGTAGAGGCAGCCCCTAACAAGAGGGTATCATCTGCAAACAGTGTGTGATTTACATTTTTTACCCCTCTGGCTATATTGATCCCCAAGATCTCTTGGTCGATCAATTTCTGATCAAGGTAGAAACTCGGGACAGAAACATGGAGGACGAAGAGAAGCAGAGAGAGGGGGAAACCTTGCCTAAGCCCTCTTGAAGCTTTAAAAAAAGCCATCTTCTCTCCCATTCACCAAGGGGGCGATCCAAGGATCGACAATACAAGCACGGATCCAATTTAGAAAGCCCATTCCAAAGACAAATTTTATCATTCATGAAGATGTTATGATCATTGTTTTTTTCATTTAGTATAAAAAATAAGGTGAAACACATTCCCTTAAACCCTACCTCCCCATCATATTAACAACTGACCCCACCATTACATACTTAGCACCTTAGGACCTCCATCTCAGATACTGACAATACAAATGGAGGTCACGACTAGGGATTTTATGTCAGACCTAAATGTTATTCATAAGGATATTATGATGAAGTTGTTCATTTATACGTTGAGAGGAATTGCAACACATTAATGGTTTCATAAATATTTTCCAAGGGTTGTGTCTTCAATTTCAAGTTTCATCAAAGCAATTTGCAGGATTTTAAGATTGTGAGTAGGCTCTTGAAGAATTCTACGACGATGATTTTTTTCTTCAACATTGCATGGAAAGAAGGAAGAAACTTAATGACACTTTGCAAGCCTATCAAATAATCCCATGGATATTCTTTTCAATAAGTTTGTTGAAAGGTATAAGGAAATAAATTAATGGTCGATGTTGTAGAAAATAAATACCTTTAGAGTGATGATCAACCCATCGTCTTATCTAAAGACTTGTCAAAGCATCATGTAGTAGGGGAACAACCCCTAGTCACTTCCATCCCTACAACAAGCCCCACTTCTACCAAATGATATGGGCCCCTGTCATATGAAGATTCCATTGTTGGATATGATGCCATAACTTCACCCACTCCCCTATGAGAAACCATAGTTAGCGACGATATGATTGAAATGGCAATGGAAATGGTAAAAATAAAGCACCATGCATATTTTTTATTTCTTTGACTAAATGTAATGAATGGGTAAATGGGTGATTATCAATTGTTGGGTTTGAAAAGTTGATGTAGAATGTATTTTTCCTACAATGTTGTTGGGAACTGGCCTTGGAACCACAACCAATTAAGCCAATAAGTGAAACCATATTTTCATAAAGCCATTTCTTCATGGTAATGAATTCACAATGGAGAAGCTTGATCTCAGGTCAAAAGTAATTACAAATACTTTTACATTTATTATTTTTCAATGAAGATATGTCTTGGTAAGATAGAAAATATGTCATAAGCCTACCATTTATGGATCATAATGGTATGAGAGTGGTTGGATACAATAATTTGATGAAGGCATTTCTCTTTTCTTATTCCCATTTGGTGACTCCACAAAGGAAAAAAACCATGTTCTAGGTATGATGGATATATGTTTTTCAAATTTCGTATCAACTTATCAATATATTGGAAGTAAAGAAATATAGAATTTTTAGAAGAATCGTTGATGGAAGGATGGTTCAACCCATTATATTTATCGAGTATCACAGAGCATCCAAATTTTCTCTCTGATCCAAACTGGGGAAAACAAGTTCCAAAGTTCTAAGGATAAACTGATTCAACTCCACTACATATTGCATCTTTCATTGAACCCATTCCATATATTAATGTTTCCAATGAGGATGTTATGATGAAGATATTTCTAATGACCTTGGAAGATGATGCAATGGAATGGTTTTATGATTGTATTACGAAGGATATATCTTCTCTTTTAGGTTTAATCAAAGCATTTTGCAAGGTTTGGGATCTTGGTTATGTTCAAGACACACAAAATATGTTATGATTGATATTTTTCATAGAATGAGAAGAGAGCTTGGTAATTTGGTCCTTGCATACACAATTGATCCTTCTAATCTCCTATTTTATAAAACCAAAGATAAATATAATGCATTAATCACCATTGTAGAGAAGTACCTAAAATCTTCCTAGGTAAAGCTTGGAAATGCGTTTCATGACGATGACCAACTTTCTCTTTCATCCCATGATCCACTTATATATAAGTTTTAGATCCGAACAATAAGCCTAGTGATGAAATCCTTGAATACAATGTTGCATTTATTCATATAGAAGATCTCCATGGTGAAAATCATGGTGAAGATTCTACTGAAGATAATATACTTCCTCTTGTTCAAACACATTGTGATGATAGCACACCCTTGCACGAGGAGGATATCCAAGCATCCACTACACCCTACATCAGAGTCAAGGGTTTGGTGATCTATCCACATTTTTAAATTTTTGAATTTGATGATGGATCCATTGATGATTTAAAGAGGATAGAGCTTGTAGAAAATCCCTTGGAGGAACATAAATTTGCAAGTACTTCCACTAAATCATGTAATGAATAACATGGAATCCAAGAGGATGGTAATGTGATCACTATTTTCATAATTGTGATACATAGATGAGATATTGATCTCTTATATTCTCATGGATATCCCATCTATGACATGGATGGTGAGAATTTTTCAGATCAAGACATGAATTTGAACCTTCCTTTTTCAATCAACCTTGAGAACTGCCTCATCGAGCATGACCAAGACATTGCATATTTTATTTCCTATGAATTTGGAGAGACAAAAGATGCTAACATATATGATTCACATTCTATTATCAGTCAACATTCATGTGTACTCATTAATGGCGTATATTTCTTGTAACATAAGGATAATTTTCATCACATTACACATGCAGGAATTTTCCAACCATTGATATCTTCGACTCATACTATATATATGCACAAAATTTTTGCAAAGGGATCTAATTTTACAATATTTTTGGGACAAAAACATGCACAATTGTTGATGTATTGCAGAAATTTAGCATTCCAAATGACAACATCAAATCCCGTAGCATGAGCTCATTTGTTTTCCCAAATCTGATTTTTAATGGCATGCATCATTAGATGGCAGTGAAAAGGGGTAGCAAACATTTTTTGGGTTTATCTTCAAGATGATTTCTAAAACCTTTTTTCTAGATTCTATGACAAATTATTTGTATGGAAACAAAGGAGGACAACTATTGAAGCTTGTACATCAATGTTTGGAGAGGCATTTTTTAGTACATAGAGATTATTCATGGCTAAATGACTGCCTACCCTATTTATATGTTGAAGATGATGACTATAACAACGTAATAGAATATTAGATAGATCAAGCATGTAGCAGCATACACCAATCTTAGTGTGATCTTGGTATTTTATTTTCTCTTGAAGAGCTCACCTCAATTTTCAACAATATAGTGAAAAAGATTCCAGAAAATGCTTGCATGAAGTTTGATGTAGCTTCGTTTTAGTTTGTTTCCAAACACAAGGGGATATCTCTTTCTTTCAATGAGATGACACGATTTTTGCATTAGCTCTTCGATTTCACTTAGATTTTTCATCTTCTTGTTGTCGAGTATGGTAGGAAGAATACGCTTGTTTTTCATAAGAAATAGATTTCATTTATGCTCTCTTTGGAATTTTGTGCTCATGCATTTATTTGTAGTGCCCCTTAAGAATGGTTAGTTAGATGGACATTCTCAAGTTTTTTTAATGAATTGGGATTGAAGAAATATTGTATTATGTGGAGGGGATGTGAAGATTTTGATCCATTCCATCATGGGTAGCCAACTTGTTGATTCACCTTCCATGTAAAATAGAGATTCTAGAGTTCTCTCACACCCCAAAAGGGATTGCAATGCCTAGGTGGAGCTAGTTTCTACACCCTAAAAATGTGGGTGTCATCCGAGCACAACAAAACATCCTTAGAATTCAATGGAAATTACAAGTTGTGGAGGTTATGCACTTTATTCCATCTTTCCATAGAACTATTCATCGTCCAAGGTGTGGAGAAATATGGTTGTCTTGTTGGAGGATGTTCTAGAGGAAAATTTCACCAAGAGATTCCATTTTGGTAGACTTGGCACATTTGAGGCATGGATACATGGATTTCGTTACATTTTTGTTGCATCATTGATCAAGAGCCTTGTTCCAAAGATTGCAACTAGGGCCCAAAACCCATGGCTAAATGAAACACTATGTAGAACATGAATGCCACACTTCAATAGGTGGCTAAAGCATGACATATGGTAAGAAAAAACCAAAAATACAAAAAAAATACCTACAATGGAGAAAGTTCAGAGTAAGGCACGTGAAAAAAAAAGAGCTAATGGAGGAACATATTTCTTGGAATTGTGCCATGTGGCATTAGAAAGTATCTCTATGGTCAAACAAGGTCCACTGGAGGGATAACACATGCTTCATTGACATTGTGGCTACAAAAGAAGGAAATAAATGACCTTAATGGATGACTACTTAAGCAAAAAGAAGGCCAAATTCAATTGGAAGGACAAATTTTGATGTTATATTTGATGATGATGAGGTCATCCCTTGTAGGAGGGTGTAAGTTTTAAACTTGTGAAGTAAATCAATGCATATAGATTCTTAAGCAGAACAAAATTTAATCAATGGCTCATTCACAAAGTACACAGAGATTTTATACCGGAAACCCTCAACCGAGAAAACCTTTCTTATATTCATTATCCAAATTTCACCATTCACCATACAATATATACAATGTTTTTAGGTATTTTGTAGATACCAACACCATAATCCCCTAATCCAGGATTAATTTAGTAAACCGTTAAAAATAGCAAAAACCACCTAAAAAAATAATTTTGGGGCGTTGCCCTGGGCTAACGCCTAGTGTCGAACGTTGTGCGTAACTAGGGGGGGCATACCTCCCCCCCCTGGGACCCCCCTAGGAAAGTGCCCAGTGCACACGACACAACTAGCACTACTAGAGGGATCGTCAAACGCAGTTGTCGAACCTAACGCACCCACACACACACATGCAAAGAATATAACACATACCCAACATTCTCCCACTTGTTGTTTTCTTTGCATCCAGGGGTCCAGGGGATTATATAGTCAACAGTCTAGGGCAACAATGCCCATTGTTACTCTACACCAGGAGAACTTTTCCATGCTCAAAGACTTTGTTAAGGAATCTGCAAAATTCTTCAAAGTGTCAACCTTTTCCAACAACACATTCTTTTCCTCAACCATGTCTCTCACAAAGTGATACTGAACATCAATATGATTTGTCTTCGAATGATAAGCTAGGTTCTTTTCCAGGAATATTGCACTTTGATTGTCACAATCTAATCTCACTGCTTGTTGTACCGACCCAATACCTGAACAAAATCTTTGTAACCATACTGCTTCCTTGCTTGCATGAGTGGTTTCCATGTATTCAACTTATGTAGTTGAGAGTTCCACTACAACCTGTCTTTTGCTCCTCCAAATAGGTTAAACAGATACCCACTTGTAGATCTTCTGCGATCCATATCTCCAACCCAGTCTGCATCAACAAAGCCATGTATGTCCACCACTCTGTCCAACCCTAGTCTTCCTTGGTAGTATAATCCATAACTGGTAATGCCACGAAGATACCCGAAGAACCTCTTTACTATTGTCCAATGCTCCTTCCCCGGGTTTGACATATACCTACTCAAAACTCCCACTGCATGAGCAACGTCTGGTCTAGTACAGATCATTACATACATCAAACTACCAACTACACTGGCATACAGAACATGGGACATGTCCTCTTATGCTTCCTATGTCTTGGGACACTGATATACAGATAAATTTACACATATAGGAATAGGAACCTTGACCAGTTTACTTCCATGCATATTAAACCTCTGCAATATCGTCTCAACATATTTTCTCTGATTCAACTAGATTTTCATGTTTGCACGATCTCTTTTAATCTCCATTCCCAAAATGAAGTTAGCAGCACTAAGATCCTTCATGTCAAATTTGGAGGATAGTTGTGATTTCACTTCCTTGATAACATCAATGTTATTTCCTACCAACAACATGTCATCAACATACAACACTACATAAATGAAGTGATTACCAACCTGCTTGGAATATACACAGTGATCAGCCCTGCTTCTTACAAATCCCAATCCATGGATGTATGTGTCAAAATTTTGGTACCACATCCTAGGTGATTTATTCAGACCATATAGTGACTTATTTAGCTTACATACCGGCTCTTTCTTTCCCTTCACTACAAAGCCTTCTGGCTGCTTCATGTAGATTTCTTCTTCCAGATCCCCATGTAGGAATGTTGTCTTCACATCCATATGTTCCACTTCAAGATCAAAAGAAACAACAATAGATAAAAGAAATCTAATAAAAGTTAACTTAGCAAGAGGAGAAAAAATCTCACCAAAGTCAATTCCCTCTACCTGGGAATAACCTTTTGCTACTAATCGAGATTTGTATTTCTCCACTTTACCTTGTGCATTAAACTTCTTCTTAAACAACCATTTTCTACCAACAGATTTTCTTCTAGCTGGCAACTCAACTATATCCCATGCCTCATTCTTCTCCAAGGCATCCATTTCTTCAACCATGGCCTTCTTCCAGAGTTTACTATCCTCTGAATTCACTGCTTCCCTGACAGTTTTGGGATCATCATTAGTAATAGATAAAGAAAAATTGGAATGAAAATCAGGTGGACTATACCTTTCTGGTTTCCTTTTATCTCTCACTGATCTCCTCAATACTTGGGTATGAGGTTCTTCTTCTTCTTCTGCTTCCTCTTCTTCAGATGATTCAAATTTTGCATCATCCAAATCAAGCTCTATTTTCTCAGGTTCATCTTGTGTTGGTAGGAATTCCTATTTGGACACATCTTTTACCTCTTTGAAAATAACATATCAACTGTAAACAATCTTCTTGGTTTATGGTTTCCAAAGATTATAACCTTTCACACCATGTTTATAACCAATAAAGATACACTTTTTAGCCTTTTTATCCAGATTACTCCTATTTTCCTTTGGAACATGTACATAATCATCACAACCAAACACTCTAAGATGTTGAAGAGAGGGTTTCTTTGCAGACCATGCCTCGTGTGGAGTTTTATAATCCAATGCTGATGAAGGTGATTGATTGACTAGGTAACATGTTGTACCCACTACCTCTGCCCATAATTCTTGTCCTAACTCGGCACCGTTGAGAATGATCCTTGATTTTTCCATCAGTTTCCTATTCATCCTTTCTGCAACTCCATTTTTCTGAGGAGTGTATGGAGTAGTCTTCTGCCTTGCTATACCACACTTCTTACAAAATTCTTTGAATTCATTTCCGCATAATTCTCCACCATTATTTGTTCTCAATACCTTTATTTTCTTCTCTGGCTGATTTTCTACCATAGCCGTAAACTCTTTAAATTTATCAAATACCTCAGATTTCTTTCTAAGAAAATAAATCCACATGTTCCCTGAAAAATCATCTATGAATGAAACATAATACACAAATTTACCTAGGGATGGAACAGGAACAGGTCCAAACACATCACTGTGTATCAACTCTAAGATCCCCTTTGCTCTTGTAGCACTAGATGAGAATATTGCTCGATTATGTTTACTATATATGCAATGTTCACAGAAATCAAAATCCAGAGTGCAATTATACATACCTTCAACCATACCTTTACCGTGTAGTGTTCGAAGGCCCTTTTCTCCAATATGCCCTAGTCTTTGATGCCACATCATAGTCTTTTTTCTAGGATAGTATTGGTCTTGTCTCCATTTCTCTGCTCAAGGACAGTAGAACTATTACACCCATTAGTATAAGTGCTTCCCAACAACTTGTACAGAGTTCCACATCGAACTCCCCTCATCAACACTTTGCTCCTCATACCATCTTGCAAGTGTTCTTTCCAAATATAGTATTCACTCCTGCATCATCCAACTTGCTTACAGATATTAGGCTCCTGGAAAGTTTTGGAATGTGCAGAACCCTGGGGAGAATTATAATCCTTCCATCTTTTAGTAACAACTTAATCCTTCCACGTCCCATGATTTTGGTTGTCGAGTCATCTCCTAGGAATACATCACCACCATCATATTTTTCATATTCAAATAACCACTCCCTGTGAGGAGTCATATGGTATGACACACCTGAGTCGATCAACCATACATCACGGTCTGTATGTGTACTTGTAGATTCCAGGTAAACATCACCTCCTTCTTCAGTGGAGGTTTTCGCCTCTGTGGAAGAGGTAATATCATATCCCTTTGTTTTTTCAACCTTCTTAGACTTTCAATCTTTCTTATAATGCCCTG
The DNA here is from genome assembly GCA_009831015.1 of Picea engelmannii. Taxonomy (NCBI): domain Eukaryota; kingdom Viridiplantae; phylum Streptophyta; class Pinopsida; order Pinales; family Pinaceae; genus Picea; species Picea engelmannii. The sequence continues at coordinate 63,249 of ML817161.1, read as the reverse complement.
TTTGACCACACTTCCAACATTTCCTCAAAGATTTTCCTGGCGACTTAGATCTACCTGTAGATTTAGATCTCCACCCCGAAGGCTTACCGAGATTCCTGTCTTGGGTACACCCTCTTATAAATAAATCATTTGTGCTATGACCATCCATGCTTTTTCACCTCATCTCTTCAGATAACAAGGATGCAACTACATCCTCATACTTCAATGTAGATTGAGTGGTACTACCTATTGCTACAACCAGATTATCCC
>ML817161.1:50189-62950 GCA_009831015.1 Picea engelmannii | reverse complement strand
CAATGTAGATTGAGTGGTACTACCTATTGCTACAACCAGATTATCCCAAGAGTCTAGCAAAGAACATAACAAAGTAATACACTTATCTTCTTCTGCAATCGTAATATTAACAGAGCCAAGTTGAATTACCAGAGTATTAAAGGAATTTAGATGTTCTATCACAGAATCTCCATCTTCCATCCTAAGATGATACAACTTCTTTTGAAGAAACAACTTGTTTACCAGGGACTTTGATTGATACAAATTCCCCAACTTATCCCATAGTTCCTTGGTTGTAGATTCTCCTAAGACATTAAACAACATCGAATCTGCCAGACAGAGTTGAATAGTACTCCTTGCTCTTCTGTCCAACTTCTCCCAATCTTCCTTTCACATACCAGTAGGTGGTGTACTAGTAGTTTGTGCACTAGTAGGTTGTGTACTAGTCGTCTGTGTGCCAATAGGTTGCGTACCAGTAGGTTGTGTACCAGGATCCACAATGATCCATTGTTCTTTGTCTACAAGAAGGTCCTCCATATTTAGCTTCCATAGCTCAAAGTTTTTACTGTTGAACTTCTCTATCTCGATTCTAGAATAACTCGCCATTCCTCTTTTTGCACTCAAATCACCACTGCAAAAGCTCCCACTACACCTAGTTTTATCACAGACCCAAGATAAAATTGATCTATCAAGACCGAGCCAAACCCTCAACAAAAAAGGCATCCCTTTGAAGCCAAAAACAAGATATGATACCACATGTAAGTTTTAAACCTTTGAAGTAAAGAAATGCATATAGATTCTTAAGCAAAACATAATTTAATCAATGGCTCATACACAGAGTACACTGAGATTTTATAATGGAAACCCTCAACCGAGAAAACCTTTCTTATATTCATTATCCGAATTTCACCATTCACCATACAATATATACAATGTTTTTAGGTATTCCATAGATACCAAAACCCTAATCCCTTAATCCAAGATTAATTTAGTAAACCGCTAAAAATAGCGAAATCCGTTAAAAATAGCAAAAACCGCTAAAAAAAATAAATTCGGGGCGTTGTTCCTAACCAAGGGAGCATACCTACCCCCCCCCCNAGGACCCCCCTAGGAAAACGCTCGGTGCACACAACATGTCTAGCACTACTAGAGGGATCGTCAAATGCAGTTGTCAAACCTGGCGTGCCCACACACACACATGCAAAGAATATAACGCATACCCAACAGAGGGGATCCAAATGAAAGAAAATTTAATTAATAGAAACAACTTTAAGTTGTTTTTAGGTTGGTCCTAACCTAAAGTCACAATTAAACATTGTTTTAACTTTGTACAGGTGTACCCTAACCCAATGAAAAAAAGAGTATAAGTGCCACATCAAAGAAGAATTAGAACATTTTATGTTGAGCACTCATTCAAAGAGTGGAAGAGGGTGCACTAGGATTTATAGGAGCCTTGGGAGGTGCACCCTAGCATTAGGAACCTCCACATGGCACGTTGAATATTGGTGAAACCCTAAAGGGGATTTATGGAGGAGTGCTCTAATTAGGGTTTGTTCAAGGTAGAAGCCTATACATAGAAAATAATTTAAGTGGATAGAAGCATGGTTGGAATTGTGGGAATTCCCCTCCATGCTTAGTTAAATATATTTTGGAAGGAAGGAGTGAAGGGGCACTTATATGTGATTATCCAAATAATGAAATGGAAAAAATCCTCCAACCAACACCTGAACTATCTCAACCCAACACAACTGCTATGTAGAAATCCTTCACATCTAGGTTCATGTAGCAATCTCTCTACCTTATTGTTGTTGTCACCTAGCTTGTTAAAAATATGAGACTATTAGGACTCTGGTAAAAGAATAGTCCATGTCAAAAAAAATCAATTATGAGTGTAGGGGTGTTCAAAGATTATACTAGATGAGAATAAAGCTATGAGGAATGGCCAATCTGGATACCGATCCTTATTTCCTAAATGAGCAATGTATTAATGAAAAGATTTGTGTGCATTTAAAACTGTAAAATTCCCACTCAATTACTTTTGGTCTTTTTCTTGGTTTTACTGTGTTGGCCTTTCGTCAAACAATTTTCCACTGAAATGTTTTTAGAGGTTGTTATGAATTTACTCATTGCTGTAGCAATTTTATATGAATTCTTGAGTGTGGACTTTTGACAAACACTTGGACTGTAGGATATTTCACACTGTTTGACTACCTAATTTGTAGTTATGGTATTTTAGATGGATTCTTGAAGTGTTTTAGATGGTTGGCATAGATTTCATGTTATCCCTCTGATAACATTGTGACTAGGAAAACCCTAGGAACAAAAGTTCAAATTCGAATATGCCCTAACTCAAATATGCAGAATATCTAATTCAAACATGGTGCCCTAGATTGAATATATAGAATATATCATTCAAATGATGATGCATGTGTTCCCTAAACATTTTAGAATGAAAATTTTGAAAAGGACAGAGTGAGGAAAATTTACCGGAATGGAAGTCATTGTTGGTCTAGTTCGGTTCTTTGTCGCTCTTTGTCTCTGTGGCTCCTTGTTGGGGTCACCGCATTTCTTGTTGGGGTCTCTGTCTACCTTTGTGGGTCGATATGAATGCGAATGGGGCGATTTAGGGATGAATGTGAATGGGGTCGAGTTTAGGGATGAATGTGAATGGGGTCGACCAAGTTCAGGGATGAATGCGAATGGGGTCGGCCAAGTTTGAACGAGATTAATGCGAATGGGGTTAGGGGTTGGGTTCTGTTTGACTATGCAATGTGAATGGGGTTAGTTCGGTCAGGCTTTGTTCGAATGTGCAATGCGAATGGGGTTAGGCTGGTTAGGTTCTGTTCGACTGTTACATATATATATGTTATATATGTAACATATATAACATATATATGATACATACATATGTTATATATGTTACATATATAACATATATATGTTATAGTTTGAATGTTACATATATATGTTATATATGTAACATATATACCATATATATGTTACACATATACCATATATATGTTATATATGTAACATACATATAACATATATATGTTTACCATATATAAAATATTTTCATTTTATAAATATTTTTTTATATTATATGTCATATTTTATGTTATATGTTATATGAATATATTATATAATATATAGTTTTTGTTCATGATATCAACATGTGCCCCTGGTGCAGATCTTGGTGGTAGTAGAAAATATTCAAATGAGAACTTTGAAGAGTGAACTGGGGAAATGTTCCATGTGAACATCACTTGGACATGGCTGGTTAGTCGATCCTAAGAGATGGGGAATCCGTGTATCAAGGGTGTGCTCTGCATAAACATCGAAAGAGAATTGGGTTAATATTCCTGAACCAGGACATGGTGGTGGAAAACAATGTTAGGAAATCTGGAGATGTCATTGGGGGTCTAGGAAGAGTTATCTTTTCTTTTTAACGCATTTGACTCATAACCACTACAATTTTTAGAATCCAAAACCCCTAAACCCTTGAAAATTTAACCCTAATCTTTAACACTTATAACCCCAAGCATGTGCATTAACTATTACATCTAATATCCATTATTAGTACTAGTCTATCACCTATGTTAACCCTAATCACTTATAACCTCTATAATTTCTAACTTATAAACCCCAAATAGCTAAATCCTAACTTATTAACCCTAAGCACCTAATACCTATATCTCACAAACATTAATCCTTATAATACTCAAACCATATAACCACTTTACTCCATAACACTATAACCCTTATCATTCCTTACACCTAACCCTTAATTCTCGCCATACCTAACCCCTATAAACATTAACCCCTAATCCCTATAAAGCACAATTCTAAACCAATGTAACCTTTATCTGACTTGTAACTCCTAATGAGCTTAACTATCATAACCCCTAATACAACATCTTGACATGAAGAGCATTGGAACAACATCAAAGCTTACCATAACATGGCCCTACAATATCGAGAATACAAAGGTCATGGCTATGTCAATTGACATAGGTGAAAAGGAAGATGTGTATAGTGACACCAAAATAACAGGAGAATCATTAGTAGAGAATTGTAAATTTATTGTATTAAGAAAAAAATTAAGTAGAATGTGTTTGTTGACACAAAGACAAAAGAATCTATGTCAACCAACACACAATAGAGAAATGAGGAACCAAATGCAAAGAATGTTCAAACTAGCACAAGAGAGAGAATTTGTGTTGATTTCCATAGAACATGGAATGCATGATACAAATAAGAAAACTCTAGAATTCATGTTGACCTACACATCATTGAACAATGAATTGATAGATGCTAAAATCTATAACTAGGGCTTCAACAAGGTGATCAATGAGAAACTTGGAAAGAATTAATTCTACATATTTAGAGGGCTATCATGACAATCAATTAGACTATTAATGACATCAATACCAAAAATTTATTGATACAATGAAACAAGGAGTATAGGTTACAATCATTATGATCTTAGACAAGGATGGAGCACAAAACTACATATGGAAATAGGAAATCTCTCTCTAATCAATATGTTATTGGATGATGGTTCCATAGTAAACAATATGATGAAGGATACATGGGGAAAGTTAGAGAAATCAAAATTGAGGCCACTAGAGTTGTCGATTGACAATAAAATCCATCAATTGCTTGGACAAGGTGATCAATGAACATTTCATATTGAATTCGTTCAATAGATTCCAAGGATCACTACAACATTATCAATTGGACTATTAATGATTTCAATTCCATATGGAAATAGAAGATCTCACTCTACCCAATTTAATAATATTAGATGGTGATTATAGAATAATCATTATGATGGAGACAAAAATAATTAGAGAAACCAAAATTGTGACCACCACAGTTTTGATTAAGGATGATATATCCTACTAGGATATACCCTTTGAAATATTAACAATGTGAGTACACATATATGGAAATGTATTTATGATACATTTCATAGCAATTAAAACACATGGAAAATTAAGAACATGTGATGCCTTACTAGGAAGGTCAAACCTAGAAGGAGAAATAGTCATTGATGATTAGTGAGCCAACACAATTGCATTCAAAAAAAGGAGAATATTGAATAATTATTGATTTAATAAGTTGCAATAGTGAATGAGGAGTTGGCTATTTCTAGTGAATCCTMTAGAAGCRKGVAAGATGAMCTATATGAATGCAAAGGGAAAGKGTAGTATAACTAGAGGATTGCTTRGAGGAAATAAATCATTTGATAGTGGATCATTGTAGCATTGGAAKATGGATAATCTAAKTTTTTTGTTRCYATAATATAGAATCAAAACTAATAACTAAACCCAAAGGGAAGAATCCACTCAAGTGAATGATGAGAAGGAAAATTACCCATCACACTTGACCAATGTTACCACTGGTAAATGTAAAATTCAATGAAGGTATCCCATGACCATACTAACTAAGTTTTTCTTAAATACATGGAATGTATACCCACTCAAAAAATTAATATAGAAATGAAAAAGAACCTCAACACATCATAATGAGAATTGAGTGGAGGATATAATTGCTAGCCAATAAATTAACACATTTAAGAATAGAAAGAATTATTTGCATGGTCCTATAAATATGGAAGCTAACCTGTTGTTCAATAGGGGAGTGGGGGAAATTATACACCCCAAAATATGGAAGCTAAGTCCAAGGCCCTGAGGGGACAAAGGTTGAATTCTAATTTGGTGGGAATATTCCATTAGAAAAATCATTTCCTTTCTTAGATGATATGGTAGATAGTTGAGGACATTTAGAAGAATAAAATACAAGGAAATAATGGAAGAGCTTGAGGAAATTTCAAGATTGCCTCAACTTATCCCCTCAGTGAATAACAACTGACCAAAAAATGACAAATACTAAAGGTTGATGAGACATATAAAGTAAGTGGGGGGCAAATAAAAGTTGGGTTCCATTGGCTTAAGACATGTGATAATCCTACTATGATACTTTTCAAAGATCTGACATCCAAAAAAAATTGTGAAGCATATTAAGGCCCTCAAAATAAAAAACAAAGAGATGGTTGATGATCAATTTCTCACACGAGACTACTTTCTACTCTAGTCATCGAGGATTCCCTTTTTCACTAACCTTTTATGTGATGGTTACTAAAACCCTTAACTACCTCATCCAAAAAAAATGTCTTGGTGGATTATTTGAGGCTTGCAAATGGACAATTTGTATATGAATCCTTCCTTACTATCCTATAAGAGAAACAATCACTAGACAATAACCTGGTTTTCTTGCAATTTTTTTACAAATCCTTTGGATCAAAATTTCCTTGGGCCAAGAATTAATGTTACCATCATAGTTAGTAGGAAACCCTAAGTTAACTAGTAGGACAGGGATGGACATACATAATGTTAAAATAATTTATGTGCTCATTTTCACCATAGGGAATTAATGTTACCATCATAGTTAGTAGGAGACCCTAAGTTGACTAGTAGGACAGTGATGGACATACATACTATTAAAATAATTTATGTATCTTTGTGCCTATGTCTGGTTTCCATGATGATATTATGATGGAATAAAGTGGGTGTGTGAGTGAAATTTGAGTCCAAAACCCATCCCATATCATTAAGGCATGTGAATATACTATCCATGTCAAATTTCAATGCATACAGATACAGTTTGAAAAAAATTCAACGTTGGCCCCATTCACATGTCATTGTTTCTCGCCTCTAGTATTTTTCTGGTGTTGATTAAGAAATCAATGAAAAAGAGGGATTTTTAATCAAAAATATGGCACAGATACATTGTATATACATTAATGTAGAACCTCAAATAAAAATGAAGAAGGACTGACGAAAACTTAAAACTTGTGTCAACCAAATTGTGTACTTTGAAAGAAAATTAGGGTTTATGGTTTACATGATGAATACATGATGATGGAAGAAAGTGGGTGTGTGAGTGAAATTTGAGTCAATAAACCCTCACATATAGTTAAGGCATGCAAATATTATATCCATGACAAATTTCAGTGCATACATAAACTATTTGAAAAAAAATTAGCGTTGGCCCCATTCACACGTCACTGTTGTCAATGTCTAGTCCTAGTACAATTTCCATTCCTTGTTCCTTGTTATGTGTTCCTCGTTCCTTGTTCATCATTCCTTGTTCCTCATTCCTCATTCCTTGGACATGGTGTAGTCCCCAAGATCCATTAGTTTTGTACCAAATTACATAATAATGACATAAAATGTCCCACACAAAGACCAAATTAATATCTGCTACATAAGTCTTTTGTCTTTTTTCAAGGACTATGTAACGGATATCAATTCTAAGAAGATTTAAATAGGACATAAGAACCTTAAGTTATTTTCTTAACCATGAGTGACATAACACTATCATTCAATAGTAAAATTGTTACATTTCATTGTTTGGCATCATGTGTACTGAGGGATTGAGCCACCATATCCACAAAGGAAACATACCAAGAATATTTGTCTTATGAACAAGATATGGTGCTATCCATTTTGAGGTTTGGCATAGAGATTGTTCTTATAAACTACACTACATTGCACCATAATATAAGCCCAAAACTCTTTGAAAACCATGTAACACCATTCAAATTAGACACAATATTCTTGCAACGAATTAGCTATATTATCGATGAACTTTTTTCATCGATAGTATAACAATTCCATCGCAAGATTATGTACATTTGTCTCTCTTGTGACGATATCAAATGATGCTTGGATTCATTTCATATTTGGTTTATCAACTTGAAATCTCAATTTGATACTTTGCAAGCTATAAGATGGACCTTCATTCAAATACAAATATGAAACTTGGAATCATTAACATATCTACTAGAACATATGAAAAATAGGGTTTATGGTTTCCATGATGAATTGATGATGGAAGAAAGTGGGTGCGTCAGTCAAATTTGAGTCCAGAAACCCTCCCATATCGTTAAGGCATGCGAATAGTCTATCTAGGTCAAATTTCAATGCATACAGATACAGTTTGAAAACATTTCGACGTTGGCCCCATTCACATGTCACTGTTGCCTGCCTCTAGTATCTTGATGGTGTTGATTGAGAAATAAACGAAATAGAGGGATTTTTCATCAAAAATATGACACAGATACATTGTATATACATTAATGTAGAACCTGAAAGAAAAATGAAGAAAGACTGACGAAAGCCTACAACTTGCGTCAACCAAATTGGCTACTCTGGAAGAAAATTAGGGTTTGTGGTTTACATGATAAATTGATGATGGAAGAAAGTGGGTTTGTCAGTAAAATTTGAGTCTAGAAACCCTCCCATATTGTTAAGGCATGCCAATAGTCTATCCATGACAAATTTCAATGCATACAGAAACAATTTGAAAAAATTTCAACGTTGGCCCCATTCACAGTTCCCTATTGTCAGCCTCTAGTATCTTGATGGTGTTGATTAAGAAATCAATGAAATAGAGGGATTTTTCATCACAATGATGACGCAGATACATTTTATATACATTAATGTAGAACCTGAAAGAAAAATGAAGAAAGACTGATGAAAGCCTAAAACTTGCGTCAACCAAATTGGGTACTCTGAAAGAAAATTAGGGTTTATGGTTTACATGATGAATTCATCATGATGGAAGAAAGTGGGTGTGTGAGTGAAATTTGATCCCAGAAACCCTCCCATATAGTTCAGGCATGCCACTAGTCTGTCCATGACAAATTTCAGTGCATACAAAAACTGTTTGAAAACATTTCAACGTTGGCCCCATTCGCAGGTCCCTATTGCCGGTGTCTAGTCCTCGTGCAATTTTCATTCCTCGTTCCTTGTTCCTTGACCATGGTTTAGTCCCCAAGATCCATTATTTTTGTACAAAATTACATACTAATGGCATAAAATTATCGATGAACTTTTTTCGTCGATAGTATAGCAAATTTGTCGCAAGATTATTTACATTTGTCTCTCTTGGGACGATATCAAATGATGCTTGGATTCATTTCATATTTGGTTTATCAACTTGAAATCTCAATTTGATACTTTGAAATCTATAAGATGGACCTTCAATCAAATACAAATATCAAACTTGGAATCATTAACATATCTATTAGAACATATGAAAAATAGGGTTTATGGTTTCCATGATGAATTGATGATGGAAGAAAGTGGGTTTGTCAGTCAAATTTGAGTCAAGAAACCCTCCCATATCGTTAATTCATGTGAATATTCTATCCAAGTCAAATTTCAATGCATACAGATATAGTTTGAAAACATTTCGATGTTGGCCCCATTCACATGTCATTGTTGCCTGCCTCTAGTATCTTGATGGTGTTGATTAAGAAATCAATGAAATAGAGGGATTTTTCATCACAACTATGATGCAGATACATTTTATATACATTAATGTAGAACATGAAAGAAAAATGAAGAAAGACTGACAAAAGACTACAACTTGCGTCAACCAAATTGGGTACTCTGAAAGAAAATTAGGGTTTATGGTTTACATGATGAATTGATGATGGAATAAAGTGGGTGTGTCACTCAAATTTGAGTCCATAAACCCTCCCATATCATTAAGGCATGCCAATAGTATATCCATGAAAATTTTCAGTGCATACATAAACTGTTTGAAAAACGTTCAAGGTTGGTCCCATTCGCAGGTCCATGTTGTTGGTGTCTAGTCCTCATGCAATTTTTGTTCCTCATTCATCGTTCCTCATTCCTTGTCCCTTTACCATAGTGTAGTCCCCAAGATCCATTATTTTTGTGCAAATTTACATACTAATGTCATAAAATTTCCCATAGAAAGACCAAATTAATATCCGCAACATAAGTCTTTTGTCTTTTTTCAATGACTATGTAATGAATCTTAATTCTATGAAGATTCAAATAGGTAACAATATTGATGATATCTTATATGATCATGATGTTATAAAAATTAAATAGCTTCTCTTGGTTTCAAGAATAATTTATCCTCTACTAAACAAGGCCAACCACGTGAAGGTGGAAGCTCACATGGCCCCTCCCCTCCCCCTCACATCACTCTCAATTGATCCCCAAAACCCAATCTATAAAATATAAAATAATTGAAAGCAACATCCTATTAGGATTCATGCATAGAAACTACAAAAACAAAAATTAATGAAGGTACATGAAATTATGTGTTTCTAAATGATATTTTTAGTCTACCACGTACTTTACTATATTGACAACTATTTTTAGGTTTCAAATAATAATTAAACAACATGTAACCTAGGATATAAAAATGTCACATAAAACTTAAAAACATGTAATTAACCAATGACATTAAAAGTAAATTATTTTAAGAGAATAATTCATACAAATTAAAATATTATATAGTCACATACCTAATCCAACCTCAACATCTGTGTAATCATCCTTATTCTCTATCTTGATATTCTTCATCGAACTTGACATTTGTATCATCATCTGGTTCTAAAACGATGTTGAAAGGATTGATGATATCATCATTGTCATCAATGTCATTTTCAAGATTATTTTCATCGACATCATCATCAGAAATTGCAAATTGTCTCCTACGCCTAGATCATGATCTTCTTCGTCTTCCTCTTATATTGACCCTCCATGATCTTTCGGCTCTATCTGATATTCTGTCGAATCATCTTCTTGATCTTCAATATCATCTTCTTCCTGTAAATGAGTATACTTAATTGGCCTTCTTCTTGGATCATATCTAACAACAAATGACCAATCTCTTTCACCTGGAACATTTGAGTAAACGACATGTTCACATTGGCTTGGAAAAACATAACGATCATGTCCTCTTTCAAACATCATTGTTTTAATCATTGTAAATCCATTGGCATGTTGAATAATAGTTCTTTCCTCATCACATTCATGCATTCATAACCTATACCATTTGACATCAAAAAGTACTAATTTGAAGGAATTAAAGTCATACTCAAGTATATCGTTTAAATACCCATAGTATCTATTTTAAGATTCTCAGGGATGTCTTTCACTCCTAGAGAAAACATTAGTAACCTGGAATATTAGAATTATCCCACTATCAAAAGTTTTCCTTGTTTCATCCAATTATTTGATGCGAAATTTACAACCATTGCACCACATAGCCTTCTGGTGTTTCAACTTTAATATGTTAGATATATAAAAGATGCATTGTCAATTAATAAATTAACATATATTTATATAACTTCGAAAGTATCTAAAAAATACAGTACACATGTAGTCACATTAGTATAATATAAAATAACTGAATAAATGGGTGAAATTTCTTACCTGTCCATCTTTCAAACCATATGCTAGATCAATTTCCCTCTGTGTAACATTGGCATCTTCGTTACGACGAGCTTCTCTAACCAATTCAGATAGTCGTTTCCATGATAACCTACCTCCATTATGTTGTTTACATCTTTCGATCCATACATTCATCTAGTCAAGGTTGTTTGCAATGTATAAATGCAGTGCATCCCACTCTAGAGAAGCTGCATATTAGTTATAACGTACGATATGCAGGTAATTATAAATATTTATAATTTATGAAATAAATTATATTAATATATTAATGAGTATGATCATATACACAAAAACGAAACTTTATATGTATTATTAATATGAATTTTTACAAGTATTAATATATTACCTCTCATTTTTTCATTCTACCTTTCCCCAACAGATGCTCCCGATTTTCAAGTTTTTTGATGGAGTTCACATCCCAAATGCGATCCACTGCCATATTTGGCGCTGCTAATTTAGGAAGATACTGACTAATATACACCATGGATTGATATACCATATATCCCTCCACCATAGAACCCTCAAGACATGCTCTTTGTCTAACCAACTCCTTCAATGATTTCAAGTGCCTCTCTACCATCCACATTGACCTTGTGTGAACAGGTCCATAAATTTCAATATCCTCAACTTGGTGTATGAGGTAGTGTTCTTGTGCATTGAAAATGTAGGAGGTATATACTTTTTCATTTCACACATTAGATGAGGAATTTCTCTCTTCCAATAATTTATATCATCTTCATGGATTTCTTTCAATGACTTTCAACCATCTACATGAGATCGTGACACAAGAAAATAGCATGTTTCAACATAACATAATATAATATATTACATTACATTACAAGTAAAACATGTGTCATTAAGTACAACAATAATTTGAAAGAACATTTTGCATATAAATCACAACTATGTCTTACCTAATGTATTTTCCAAGATCATATATAACTTGTTTGACATTGTTGTGAAAGTCATTTGGGAGAGATAGTGATAGAACATATTGTATCAACAAAATGAATCGTTATTTGTTTCGACCAAAGTAGACAAACAAAAATAAAAATAAATAAAAGATCTATAAGGCCAATATATATAAATATGTATACCAAAATTATTACCTTAATGAAGGTATGCCAATCATGTGTTTTTACCCCACCAAATTCACCTTTCTTCGTTAAGATATTTTTTATGTTTGAAGCAAAACCCGTGGGAAATTTAATTCTTTGAATGACCTATTTTACATCATTGCTTGGTTTCTCTGTTAATAACCATGGAAGGTTATTTTGGTCTAGTACTCCATCTGATATATTTGAGTATCAGATTACACTTCACTTTGCATGATTGACTTCCTAAATGTCAATACAAATTTTGACAATTTTTTCTTTGTCCCTCCTACCATCTATGATTCGCCATAACGTTTCAGTCACATTCTTCCCGATATGCATTGTATCAAACAAAAGAGCTATTTTTAGCTCCTCATAGTAGGGAAACCTCATGAATTGA